>VDFB02322542.1:0-59957 GCA_007258455.2 Sequoia sempervirens
AGCGTCAAGGGCCTCCCGTCCCTCCCCAGCAATGAAGTTATGGGAATTCTATTGTTGGCTCGAAGGTTTCCTAGGAAGGAAGAGGGAAAAACCCTCATATGAGCTTGACTTTACCGAATTCGACCACGTCCCACAAGACACGTCGGCGAAGAAGTTAAAGAAGCAAGTTCACATAGAAAGGAATGCAGAGTGTGAGATCATCATAGAGACTGCCGCTCCACCAGTAGAGAAAAGCATACACGAGGTTCAAGTAGAGGACTACACTTTGTCTCAACTTAACCTCGGGAAGACTACACGACAGGTGGAGGCGGACCTTCTCGGAATAGCTTCGGTGAGCGCACAAGAAAGAATGGCCAAGGATGGTAAAGAAAAGGCAGCCTTAAAGGCTAAAAATAAGAAACTGAGGTCTTACATCACCAGCTTGATACATGGCACACCCAACGTCTCAGCCCTATCGGCAGGACTACTAGATCTCCCCGCCGAACAAAATCATCGGCAATTGTTAACATTCAGAAAACACTTGAGAAATCAGGTGGAAGAGTTTGTTCTCAAGGGTAGATGCGTACTGGCGAACCTATACCAGTTACGGGATAGAGCACATGAACTTCGTGTGGAGATCCAGCAGTCGGAACAAAGGATTGCATAAAAGAGGCTTGAAGACGAAAGTACAATTGCAGATTTGCAATTAGCTTATCAATCAGTATACTCTGAGGAAAACAAGCAACATCTGTTTGCTTGGAAGGAACAATTGGCGTACAAGGTGAAAGCCTACGACGCTCATTCAGTAGAGTTGATTGATTACAGAATGGTGGTTGCCACTATTATCAACTTCGCAAGAATGTTGGTAATATCTTTCCCTTGCATGGAATATCAGCGTGAGGGAGGAGAATACGTCGAGTTGGTGACTGTACAGAACCAGTTCAGGGATGTCATCCGCAGCACCTTTCTTGACGATCCAGAGGGTTGTAAGCTGGCTAAGGTAGCAGCTTTATCGACCAAGTTAGAAGAGGCAGCATCTCAATGCATTGACTTCGGAAATCAACTCACAACGGGTGAGGTCATGCTTCGACGCCACGTCATCATCCTACAGAGCATTAACTCCCCAGAAGCTGACGAGGTCAATCAATGGATTGAGACACTGTTGATTAATGGCGAGCTATAAATGCACCAGAAAAGGACTCCATACACACTCCAAGTGGCATTCATGAGACTTGAGTTGACTTGACGCTTCTTTCCAAGTCAACTCGAGATGCTAATGGTTAGATTAACTTGATCTTCTTTTCCATTTAACTCCACTTTCCTTAAATCGTGCATTAGCCGAGGATCCTGGATGTCTAATTGGCTTTTACGTTTGAGGATCTTGAATATCCACCGATAGCGGATGTCTATTTTGGAGGGAGACTTTACATTTAAGTTCACCTTTAGTTTGCTTTTAGTCAACTGAAGTAGTTTCCAATTGACTCTTTGTTGACTTTCAGTTAACTGAAGTAGTTTTCCAGTTAACTGCTTGTTCCCCCTATTTAGGAATAAATCTTGCTAATTGATTGGCAAGAACTCATTGTTAACTCAAGGAGATTTTGGGGTTGCCCACTCCTTTGAGTTCTATAAATAAGAACCTTGGGCTCATTATTTGTTTAACCTTTACTTGCTATGCAAAATTGCTGCGCCATTGTTGCCAACACTTTGAAAGCGAATGTTTGTTCACTCTTGGATGAGAGTTCGTTGGATGATTGTAATTGTGCATGATTTCGTGCCTTTGCTTTCCCAACTTTTGTAGTTCGTTGATAAAGCATTGAAGAAGAATATCAGAAGGCGCTTGCATTTTGATCATCTTATTTGAGTTATGTCTACGTCCTGTGTTTAATAGCTTGTTGTCTCATTTCCCTCCTCGGATAGGAGTCCCTCCTCCTTGGATATTTGTTATTGACAGTTGTCGTTTGATGTTGTTTAATGTATTGACTTCCAAGCTATACTTCGGATAGGAGGCCCTCCTCCTTAGCAAGCTCGTTGGCCAAGGCATCGTGATTCTGTTGTTTCTAGTAAACTATTTCTTAAGCTCATACCTCGGATAGGAGTCCCTCCTCCTTGGCAGATCTCAGATCTAGTTTACCGTGCAAAGTGTTTGCTTGTACCAACCTTATCCCGGTGTATACCCGAGAGTTCAGAGCCTCGGTCATATCCTCTGGAGACGGCGAATTCAAGTGATCCAACCATTCCATTCCCGCTCCTTTACCCTCATGCTCTGTTCATCTTGAAGGTATTGGATAGATAAAAGCTAGTTAGTCGTAGTTAAGATCTGCAGAAACCAGAGAAAAGCTTAGCTACGGCGCATTGTGTTTATGCACCCTTGTGTCCTGCCGTTGAAGCATAAAAAGATAGGAACCTAGTTAGACATTTCCCTTCCCTCGCGCTCCAGTGAGAGAGGGACTTCTCTCTTTAAATACTTGAGAAGTGTTGCAAAACATTTGAAATAAGTACGGCGTTTACAATCAACCTCGGAAGTGCTAATTACAACTTCAGCATAAACCACGCCATCAACAATTATATTGGTGAGATTCCTTCCAAGGAACTCCATATTCACCGTCGGTTTCTTTGTCGTGTTAACTGTCAATAATATTGGATCAATCACTTGGTTGCCCAATAGAGGAGGTTCAGTTATTGGATCTCATTCTCCACCAATACAATAGCATTTTGAATTTCAAGAATACTTTGTAATAAATCCACTACTTTAACTGGTATGGTAGTTTGAAGTACTTGCCTTGTAATAATTTTTTTGGATTGTAATTGATTTGTTACCATCCTTGCATTTGCATTTGAGTGGTCTTGTTCATTATCCATAGAAATCTCCACTCCGTCCCTTGCTTCACGAAGCCTTTCTTTTTTTGTATGTGGGTCCGACTATGTAGCCTTCTTTACTTGGGTGCGAGTAACAACCAATACTTCATTATGCCTTACATCAATCATGTTGACACTAGCCTTTTGCTTCAAACATCCAGTGTCTTTCTGGTTTCTAGGTCCACACCATTTGCACAATAATTGCATTTTGTCTTGCTTGTTCTAGCAATCTCTTGCAAAGTGTCCCCATTCACTACATCGTTAGCATTGTATGATAGAGAGTCCTTAGGGGTCATACTGTATTTGGCTTCATCCTCTTTGATTTTGATAACTTCCTGCAAACGCATTCTATGGCTTCGATGGAGTGGACTCCTCTCCTTGCGTAAAGAGTAATTGTGTACTCCTATTCTTCCAATTGTATGAGCACTCCTTTATTGAAAGACCCATAACCTAGAAAATCTCACAAACATCTTTCTAGGACAGTTACCTTTTGTGTGCCCCTCAATTTTGCACTCAGTACACCATAGTTCTTTAGTTTCTTTGTTGGTTTCTTTCTCCACCCTCAATTCTTTCATCATTGGGAGCATGTCCCTCCAGGGTACTTGTATCATTTCTGATTCATCATCATTATTGTCATCCGAACTTCCATCTCCCTCTGTTTTTCTTTACTATGCAAGGACATTTGATCTTCACTTTCTATGTCCATTTCCCAATTGTAGGCTTCTAAATAGGAAGAGGATGATACTAGCTTGATGCAAGGGTGGGACACACACAACCCTCTCACAAAATCTTTCAACATCAACAACAGCAAAAATGATGTTAAAATTTGCAACAACAGATTTGATCTTCTATATTCAACTTGCAACAATATTTCACAACATCAATGAAATCTAATTACATAAGTTGTTGCAGCCATACAGGCTAAACCATTACAAAATAGATTTGAATCTTCTATGTGACAGAAAACAACATCAAAGACAAGCTACAGATTCTTCTTCTTCAAATCATCTTCCTGCACTGTGAAATTGACTCTTTAATCTGCATTCTTCAATGACCAACCCTGTTGATCTTCAACCATGGATATCATAATCCATTTGTTGCTGCAACATACCTTCAAACCTGCAACAAAAGTGTCTTTTTCTTTTTCTCCAAGAAAATCCACGCCTCCCCTCTCTCCTACCAAAAATCTGGAATAATGATATCCTTGAAATTGTCAAGTCACCTTCATTAATGCATCCACTACCTCATTTTCCTGTAATTCCCATCTCCCATGCCCAACCTGAAAAAAATGCCTTGAAAATGATTGGAAAAAAATATTAAATGCTCAAAAAGCATAATCAAAACCACTCCCAAGAAATTGCCAAAAATAAGTGACAACTTGGATTCACAGTGATGTCGAGCATGGTTTAATCTCTACCCAGTGGATGCAGTGGACATGTGGTTGGGAATTTTACAGATTGATTTGGAATCCCGGCATTTAGATGACAGGCCAGAGTATTCAGGTGGGGATTGCTTGGGGACAAGCAATCTTGGGGAGGGCGGACTATAATGTCCTCTTTTCCCAGGCAGTGGTCAGTCGTGGTGGTTAGCCTATCAATTGGGTTCCCGTAGGCTAATACGGTGGATAGGGAGCTCTTTCGGGGGTCTTGTGACCTTTTGGAAAGTCTATGTGGCATTTTAGGAGCTTGGAGCCAATTTCCTATTTTTAAGGAAGGGACTGATAGTTCACCTGTGACCACCTGGAGCTTGTGGAGCCTGGCAAGGGGCCTTATGAGCCATTTCAGATGATCAGAGACAGTTTCCTACTTTTTAGGAGGAGACTGGCAATTGGCTTGCTTTGTTCAGACATCACCCCGGGATCAATTGCAGCAACAGCTTCTAGTTGGAGTGATCAGGTGATGGTCTCAGCATGTTAACTTTAATATTTTAATTTAATAAAGTCATTAATTCTTAAATCACTTTATAATATTTTAATAAAGTGATTATTTAAAGGGGACTTTATTATTAAAGGTGATATAAGGGTTAAATGGAAATTAATAAAGTGATCTATTTAATGATGCTTTATTAATTTATTATATTAAAAGGGAGACATAAGGACTTTATTAAAAAGGGTTTTAAACGATTCTAAAAGTATACTTTATAATGAGTTAAAGTGTCATTTTAAAAAGGGAGATATAAGTGATTTTTAAAGTACACTTTATATTATGAAGTTGTGCACCAAATTAAAAGAAATTAAAAGTAAACTAAATAAAATGGAATTTAAAAGTGAATTTGAGGTTAATTATAAAAGGGCATTTTGGAATTCATTTCATTCATTCATTCATACTTGTGCAAATTTCAAGAGCTTTTTGTGTGGAGGAGAAACAAGGATTTCTTGCAACAAATCAATCTTGAAGAACGTAAACTCTCCCAGGTTTAGTGATCTATGGGTGTGCAATACCACCCAAAGATTGCTCTTTCAAGTGGCTTCATTCAAAGGCTGCAATTGTGCTTACAGGAGATAGATATTTCAAGATTCTCAAAGGTTCTTTGTTTCCAATCAGAATATATATATATCTGATGCTATTCTCTTTGCTGATCACTGTCTTTAGCAAGCACGTGGGGGTTTATTTAAGCAGGCCGTACCATACTTAGCTGGTCATACCATTCCTTTCCAACCGTACATCCTCATAAGAGCCACGTGGGGTTCTATGAAGTGAAACGCCTAAGTTCTTCAGCCACAAACTTCATCATTTTTGGAGTCCAGAATTATGAAAGCATTTGCATTTAATTCTAGAGGTGTTATTCTGAGGGTTTGGAGGAAGGCATTCATGTTTGCAAGCTTCCAGTTTGCTGGTTTCTATTATAGCACCTTGACAAAGTGGAAAACATTGGATTTAGATATTAGATGGTATTTTATGAGCTAGGTTGTTGTTATAATCGATAAAATCTCAATTTCTGATTGTAATAAAATTCTGGAAATCTTCAGCTAGTTGTGTTATTGAAAAATGTGAAATTTTTGATTATGCATTTGCTGAAAGTTCTTTAGTTTTCTGCACTTTATTTCTGTTTAAAAGCATTCAAAAACATTGCCAAAACACAAACAAATCAATTAGCAATACAAACAAAAAACAAAGACAGGAAAATCAGAAAGGTAAATATCCTATCAAGGGTGGGATATTTCAAGATTTGACATCGCATAAAAGAAGCTACATGCCAAGTGATTGATCTATTGATTTTAGACACTAGGTAACAGACTAAAATAGTGGAAAAAGATTAGTGAGCTAACTTTGTTTAATAGCAATATGGATCCTTAAGTGAATGTATCAAGATTTTTCCCTTTTCCCTTTATATTATTAAAGAATAGGGAATGGTTGAAGAACATTAGTGAGCTAACTTATAAGTATCTTAAAAAAGTCTTACCTTTTTCCCATTTGGTAGGTGGGTACAATTGCCTACTTGTGGTTTCAAAAGGGAAGAAGGCAACTCCAAACCAGCTGCTTCAATGGCCTTAATGCCTCTTCTCGTCAACAAAATAGGAAAAGAGCGTGGATCACCTCTGAGTCTGGTTTCATCTATCTTCATTTCATTGGAGTCAATATATGAGATTAAGAATTTGTGATTATATAAAACTGTCAGTCTCCAATTTTAGAAACATTTCCTAATCTTCATAATATTACAAAAAATGAAACTTCTCGTAGGGACTGGTATATGTACCATAGCTCGACATTCAAAAACATGAACATGAAATCCCCTACGAAGTAAATAAAGTGCCATCACACAACCTGCTGGCCCACCTCCAACCACCACAGCTTTGCCAAAGCTTACCTGCTAATGAAATGAGGCCTAGTTAGAAATAAGTTGAGATCGACCATATGCAGTTGCCTAAAATGTTACAAGATCATGATTATTTAAATTTTCTAAGGAGCAAATTATTAGAACAATGTTTCTTTTTCGATAGGCACAAACCTTTTAAAAGAAGAGTACAGAATTTATAGGATGCTTTGGGGAATCATTGGTTTTGGAACTAGAAAAATCTAATAAAACTGAAGATTGAAGTGCAAACTATCGAACTATAGTCTTTGCTACTAATAGCATCAAAACAAACTATTTGATTTAGAGAGAAATTAGAGTAACATTCATGAAAATTCAAAATGCAATGATAACAGAAAGAGCACCCTATGTATTTCCTACTGCCAAAAAATAAAAATAAAATTACTATATAAATGGAGGGACTTTTACCAATAAAAATGAAAACTGAATAAATTAACAGAATTCATGTCATTAACAATAAGAATGCATCATAGATGAGATAGAACAAAGTGAGATATACCAATGTTACAAAAGAGAAGAGAGATTGAGCAATGGACAGCCCTATATCAAAGGTCATAAATATATTTTTTTCGCTGCTCCTGACATGTTGTACCAATTGCATCAAATCATTTGTATTAAATAAAAGAACTTCACTAGGTTTTATCAAATCAATTACTTGAATCTTGGCACATAGATAGAATTAACAATGAGATGCTATACTAGGAAGAGTAACCGAGTAATTGCTCAATCTATATAAGGAAGTGTGACATACTGCAAATGCAGATGTCTTGAAGTAAGAACTATTCCTTTCCAAACATAATGCAGAAAGAAGGAAGCTATATCCATCCATAAAGCCACAGATGATCACAACCCAGTCAATTCTAAAGCTTAAAAGACAACAAATGGAACTGAATAGATCATCATCTTAGAAGAAGGTGGTCCTGCAACCACTCCACAAGGTAAATATCCTCTGTGTTAAGCTCGTACTACAATCAAATGGAACTCAACAGATCATCATCTTGGAAGAAGAAGGTCCTGTAACCACTCTGCAAGGTAAAAGTCCTCCATGTTTAACTTGTGTTACAATTGATTCAGTCCAGGGCAACCCAACAACAAACAATGGTAATCCTGTTAACTTTGAATTTTCTATTCCCAAGTTAAGAATGATTTACTATACCAATCAGCCCACCAAAGCTCACCCTATCACAGACCTTGTCACAAGGAAAAGTAGCAATAGAGCTTTGTTGATCTCCCTCCCAAGAGTCAAGTTCATTCTACCACCCACCCGTCTTCTAAAGCAACCCTTTCCCACCCCACTGTTCTCATGGCCCCTAGACCTTTTTACCTTTGCTTGTCTGATGACAACACTGAAAATCATCTCCCCAAACAGCAAACCGACCCCAACTCTCAAGATGATATCCCACTGTCTGAGAAAAACATGAAATATAATGAAACCTATGTTCATATTACCCAACCAAACATAATGGTAGTCTACAAGGTCTCATAAAGGTGATGGAAGGTAAAGCAGAAGAGCAGGCTACTTAGCAGAAATCCATAAGTTGGCTGGTCTGCAATGTTCAAAACCTCAAGAAATTCAATTGGCCCTAAAACCTGTCTTAACACGTAGGCCAAATGCCTTCTCCCTTGGAGGCACAAACACAGGCAATTCTGCAGCTGCTTGGTGCCAATAAAGTCCAGAACAAGCTTGTGACCACAATTCTATATAATAAACACCAGCTGATTAAAAAAAGGTCAATGAATAACATGAGCTATCCAATTGCTCAATATGCTGCTTCTAAGGAAACCAGATCAGTTAACCCCTGCGCACATTAAGAAGGAAAAACAGTGGTATAGAATTGAAATTCTCAAAAATTCAATGGGAGAAGTATGCCATTTCACAATCCTTGTGTCTCCAAATGACACTCCTCACATGCTAGCCCCAGCTACAAAAGACACACCTTTCTGCTATCAATGTTATTACAATAACTGCAGACTGCTAACTTTATATTGATCTAATTCTCCCTAGGAGCTTGGGCTATGTTTTACCCATATGAAGCTTTTCATATTGAGTCGTCCTTTGAGTCAGATCCTTGACATTCACCATTTTGTAAGCCAAACTTGAATCCTTGTGATGATCATGAATATTGTTTTTGTCATCTCTAGTCAGTGTTTTTGCAGGCTGTCATGTTCCCTCCCTAATTGAGTGGGCAACAATTTAAGTTTAGGCCCAATTATTGCTTTATTTGGGCATACAAATAAAGTACCTTTTATTATCATAAATTAATCACTATTTTTTTTAATTTGGAGGGAAGATTAAATTAATATTGGACCCAAAATGTAATGCCTATAAAAGCAAATCTAATGCCCTCATTTTTGTATCTGAAAATTATTATTCTGTGAACTCATTTTGCAATTGAAGATTCAAGGAAAAAAACCCTTGATTGTGTGCTCAAGGGGACAAAAACCCTCTGAATTTTGAAGTGAATTTTAGGATCAAACCCCTTTGATTCCTTCCTGCTGAATGTAATTCGATTATCAGCTGCTGGACAAATTTAATGAACTGTGTGTCTGTGCCTGGACTAAACCAGTTTTTATCAGACTTGTGAATCTCTTGCGAACTAATCTCATTATTAATATTGGGCGAATCTGAGTTTTTTATTGTTATCCTCTGTTTGCTGTGAACTGCTTCGATATCTATACTGTGATTTTTCCTTTGGTCTTCTGGCACCTTCTTTTTTAATGAGGCAATTAAAATATTAATGAACTAGTTATCGGCTTATGTTGCCTTTTGTATGTATTACCTGAAAGATGTGATGATAGTGTTTTAATATTGAAACTTCTACTGTGGATGTTTGTTGCTCCAAATCATTATTTAAGTGGTTTGACAGCTTGGAATTATACTAGCTACTGGTATGATTAAGGACTGTTTTCAAATTACAATTATTCAAATTATTCCTAGTGAATCTGCGATGCCCCCATCTTACTGTATCCTTGCTGTGTGGGATCTACAGCTGTCTTTAGGCGCCCAGTCAGAGTTTCATATAATTTCTTAATCCTGAATAATGGCTGTGGCAGATCATTAGAACTTTGCTATGATGGTATGTTCCAGTAAATAATTATTAGTCAATATTGTGGGGATTGATTGGTTTCTTTGGGCAGTTGCCTCTCAAGGAATTGGACTCTGTTCTGATCGCTAGCATCAATGCTGCGATCTGTAATTGTGAGTAAAGTTGAAAATAAATTAATATTGTGTTCTCTTTTAGGAGTTAGGGTGTCAATCCTCTTCAGAATTTTTTATTTTTTATTTTCTGGTGATTGTAGGCAACAATCAGCTTTACCGGCAGGATTGAATAAAATTTATTTGCAAGCATCTAAGAAAAATAAATAAATAATAAAGATTATAATATTGTTTATTGTTACTTCTTACTTAGGACTCAATTTCGTATATTGTTCTCTTATAGTTGTTTTTAAATGCATTCAGCAAGGCAAGGATCTGAGCTCAAATAAGAGAAAAAAGGTGAAAACATTTCCAAGGAATGAAAAATTGTTGCTCAATGGAAGAGCACACACCTCAATGAAGGGGTGTGGCAAATGTCAAAAGTTCATGCTTTGAAAGTTGCAGGCCAATGTAACAGCACACTCCTGATCATAGAGGTGCAATTTTGAATAAAAACAAAAAAGACTGTAAGTGAATAGAAAGGCACATACATCATTGAACAGGTACACGAAAGTTAAAAAAATATGTTCTTCTATGAAGAGGAGTGCACCATTCCAAAGGAGGACACAAATTTTGAAAACAAAAGATGCAACTCTATATAGCCACACGCACCAACGTGGAAGAGCACAGAAGTTAAGAAACAAAACAGAAGGCATCTCTCCATGTAGCAGGGCAAATCCTTCTATAGGGAAGCAATTATGAGTGAACAAAACCCACAAGAGAGTGCACCCCAATGAAGGAAGACACAAAGTTTGAAGATGGCAGGTGCATGAACATGAAGAGGCACACGCCCTTCTACATGGAGATATATAGTTTAAAAATAAAAAATACCTCTCTTTCTACAGAAGAGTACCTATACAAAGAGCAACATCAAAAATCAAAAAGTTAAATGGTGGAAGTGAAACACTTCAAAGAAAAAATACATAAGCATTCTATAAAAAGGCACTTTTGATCATTATCTTTTCAATAGACTAACTGCTCAGGAAGGGAACATTACACTATATCACCTTTTTATAGACTAACCACAACTCCTGCTGACTGCCTAGGAAGGGGACATTACACATATCACCTAATTCTGATACACACCAAGTTGGCAGATTGAGATAATATACTGAAAATAAAGGGGATCCAGCAGATAAACTGACCAAGATCTATTACAATGAAAGCAAGAATCCAAAAGTGAACCATCTAGGATCTTAATTAATTAAAATCAAACTACTAGCAATAAACCGTCTAGTCTTACAATGAAAATCCTGCGCATAAATAACCTTGACTGAAATAATTGTATCAGCTTAATGATAATAACTAGAATCATCAAAAACTGCCTCAAACTGGAAATATGGTTTCAGACTTACAAAATGATAATCATAACATAATGATACCCATAAGAATGAGATGGCTTGCTGAAAACAAATTCTAATGTCCCCATTTTCGGGTCCTCTTGCTTTGCAATTGGAGCTGAATTTTTGGATTTGTGTCAGCCTGATCAACAGGATAATTTGAAGATTCCAATGAGCTCAGGTGGTCTGGAGGACTCATATACCACTTCCCAAGGTGATTTTCGGCTTCTAGTGTGCTCTCCAATAATCTTGGAGTGGGCATCTATTTATAGTAAATTGCCTGATTGGCTCCGTTTATCATTATTCTTCATCAAAATCACTCCAGTGCAATCAGTTTTCATTTTCAATGCATTCTGGCAATTTCTGCAAAATGGGTGTATTAATGGCTTTATTTTAATTATTTTACTAAGGTCACTAAATATTATTTAAAATATTTTATAAGTACCTTAGTGTTATAGCTCATCGGAACTGGGATGAAATTTTTTAAATCATGGATGCATAAAACAAGGACCCTGCGTGTTAAATTATGATTATTTTAATTAAAAGGTCCTTTTTGGAGCTAAAATGAAGTTTTAATTAAAAAGTGAATTTTAAAATATAAGTTTTTGGAGAGTTCAACGGAAAAAGTATAAAAAGCATTTTAAGGGTCTCATTTTGGTATGTTGAAGTTTATTATCTCTTTGTTTGAAAACCCTTGTAGTTCTAGAGATTGGACTTGGTTCATCTCAACCTTCCCGAGGACGAAAACCCTCTTGGAGAAGATTGGCTCCGGTAGTGAAAGATCTACCCAAGGTAATGTTTGTTGGAGATATCGATCAGGTATTTCACAGTGCATTCAAGGATTTGGTTTTCTAATTCATGAGTCTCTTTCAGAGACAAATTTGCAGGTGATTGGAAATATTATAAAATATCTTGTTCGGAAACCTTTCTTGGAAAAGTTTGATGGTTTTGGCGGTCTCATCATATTCTTATTTTGGAGCTTACACAGCAGAAAGAAATGTCTTGAAATGGGACACCATTTGTGATTGAGACAATCCTCCTATGATAGGCATGGGGGATATGTATTGCTGGTCAGGGTTATGCTGGTGACTTCATTGATCGTTTGCAGCAATTATTCGATAGTTTGTTGAAGGGGTTTTGAAGAGATAATTTGACAGCAGATTTGTGAAGATATTGGCAGTTTTTCAAAGCAGAAAAATTATCATATTGGTGACTCCTATGCTGGCTGTACACCTCAAGCAGGGCTGTACAGCTGCAGCAGGGGCGTGGGCTTCTTCCTAAGCAAAACGCCTAGGTTTTCAGGCTGCTACACCCTCTATTTGTGGCGTCTAGGGTTGTTTCATGGCTGCATATCAGATTGGTGGTGGAGAAGTGAGAGTTTGATTATTTGTGGGCATTTTTGTAAGCACTAGCTTGTTGGTTATATATGATCAGACCTGCAACTTTCAATAGCAACAAATGGGTATGCTTCATTTGAGTTTAGTTTGCTAAATAATAATCTGGGTTGCATTTGGTTTATGCATTTTCTTGGTAATCTAGTTAGTTTTCAGATTTTGTTCAATTTGCATTTCTTGCAAGCGAAATACAAAAAAATCAGAAAACAACAAAACACACACAAAAAAAAGCAGCAGACAAGGGGGGACATTACACAAATATATTTTGATCATACCATAGGCAGCTCCAAAAATATTACTGATTTAATCGATACTAACAAACCCCCAAGATATTGCCTACAATAGCCTATATGGCCTACTACAATGTATGGTACAATAGGCAAGAAACCACAATAATATATGATTAAACATGGAACATCCTCCCTTTAAAACTGTTGGTTGAAAATTTTGTATACCTTGAGAATATGCAAAATTGTGGTTTCAACCACAGTGTGTGAGATAAACTCTCATATTTTCAAAGGGAAGGCTCCCCCTTTTCTGTCTATTTTAACAATTCAGAAATACACTCTAACTATAAATCTATTCTAAATCTGGGTGAAACTCTGTCTTTTTCTCTTTTTCTAGAAAAGACACTTATTCTTTTCTCTTGTTTCAGAAAAGAATCATAGCTGAAAATATAAATGATTTATGAAGTAAACAAATAAAGAAGCAAAGTTTCCATAAAGGCACAAAGTCCTCCGTTGCTCCTCCGGGACGGGAAATCAAATTGAAAGCACAGAGTCTTTGACAATTTACTCTCCTATCAACCTTTTTAGATAATTTTCTGGTAACCAAGTACAATATGTAGCAGCTCAAAATAGAAAATAAAAGCAACACAAAGTCTGCAAGTTACCTCTTTTGTTTGAGCGTTCTATAATTGCTTCAAACATGACAAACAGCTCAAAGTCTGTAGTATCAATTCTGAAAACCAATCTTAAACTCCAAACGCAATAAGCAGCTCAAAGTCTGCAGAATTGAGCTTGAATCCCTTTTGTATAACACCACAAAACTCACAATCAATATGCAGAAAATGTCGTCACATAACACCTTGAATCAACACAAAGTTTGAAAGCAATTTGTCTCTTTTAATTGATTGTAATCTGATTTACATCTAAACTCAAAGTCTTCAAGTGCACATACAAATTAGCAGAGTTTTGTTGCATTGCCAAAAGATATCCCAATTACAAAGGACCTCCTTAGGTATTTATAGGAGAGAGGTCATGAGAAAAAGGTGGGAGAATCCCAACTAACTCGAGAAATTCTCTCAACCTATAACTAATTGCAATTGACTTATTCAAAATTACAATCTTATTGTAATTTGATTACATGTAATTACATTTTACAAAAATGCAAGTGGAAGAAACACTTGCAATTACAATTTTTGTTTTCACATGTAACTTGTCGAAAGTGAAAATACATAAAACAACCTAATATTTTAATTTGTTTCATTCCTATCTCTGAAAGATAAGAACTTGCTGATGATCATCTGCAACTCATTAGGATCAGGACCAAGTGTATTTCTAGCAACAGCCACGGTCTTAATGATAACATCATGATCTCCGACTGTGACTTCTCTGTGTTCTTCGAAAGCAACTTGCATCTTATCAAAGATTGTTCGATGATTGACGAACTTGTGGATTGAATCTATGAAGAACTGATCTGAATCGAACTCTTGGTGAAGATTTGCAGTAATCTGAGAAATAACATCATCGGCTGCAAGCAATTCTCTTTCATAACTTAACACTGTGCAAGGGATTTTCTCAAAGTTTGAAAGAATATCTTGTTCAGCTTCAGCATTCATCTCAAGGGCAGTTTGGATTTAAAGTCAAGTCCAAAAAGTTCAATTTTTGAGCTTTTTTAAGCATTTCGGGTTTTTCACTGACTTTAGCAATTTTACAAAAGGCAGTCGGAATTTCTGGGGCATTTAGCAATTTTAATTTTTTTGGCAATTTTTTATAATTGCAATTCTGTCTACAAACCCCAACTTGCAATGGGTGAACAAAAACCCGAATTACTTTGAAGGAGCACCACTTTTTGTTTTTGTTCATCTTCTCAAAGAAATGAGAATGGGATTATGAAATGGAAGGCCAGGTATGGAAAGCTAAATGAATATGGAATGGATGGAGATGAAAAGAAATGAAATGGCAAACATGTCTTAAAGACATAGTGAAATCTGCAAATAAAAATCATGGAAAGATGATGGAGAAAAACGTTCAAAGAGCATGAGGCATTTGGAAAATGGAAAACGCGTGGAATGTGAAAGGATGTAATGGAGGTATATGGAATGCAAAGAAAAACGTTTCAAATAAGAGAAAAAAAACGCATTTAAACTTGTAAGGAAGATGAAACATATGAAATGAAGGGCATATAATAAATGAAAACGCGTTTTCAGTGAAGGCGAGTAAAAACAAAAACATATATTCAAACGATTTCATGAATGAATAAATGAATGAAAAATGAAAATGTTTAGCATTAAAGAAAAACGCGTTTTTGTAAAAAAAGGTATGACGTTTCTGTATAAAACAGTAAAACGTGTGAAGATGAAGAGAAACGCGTTTTTTACAAGACATAAACAAAAAACGTTGGAAGAAAACCCTAGGCGCAGGAATGGCATCGAACTTTCTGGAGTTCTTTGCAAGTTAAAATGTCAATAAAAACATAAAATCGGGTTTCTTTGAAGTCATAACATGTTCATTTTACAAAATCGGGCTTTTGGGATGACTTAGCGATTTTGCATAAAGCAAATCGGACTTTTTAAACTCCAACGCAATGTTACTTTTGGCAAATATGAAGACTTAACAAAAATTCGGACTTTTTGAGTCACTTAAGCAATTTCGGGTTTTTTAAACACTTTAGCAATTTTGCTTTTTGGTTAAAATTTCCCTATTTGCTGAGTTGCTCTAAAAACCCGAAATTGGTCAAAAAGACACTAAAAATGACTCAGAAATTGACAAAAACGGAAACAAAAGAGGGAAAAAGAGTAGCCCAAAGGTTAATAAACTTAAAACTGAGATTTGTCACTCTTTGCACCTCGTAATGCGTGCCTTAGAAGAGAAAATTATCAAAATTTTATCAAAATTTTGATTAGTTGTCTTGATTTTTAACAAGTCAAAAATCTGGGACAACAAATAGTACAGTAGGGATTATGACTACCAACTAAATCTATACAACCCCCTTTATTATCTGCAGCAACAGCTAATAATTTGTAGGACACCCTTAGGATATTTTGGCACCTCAAAACAGGGTGCTACATCATACAAATCAGTGCCCAAAATCATTCTTGACATTCAATAATAGTTGCCAAGGGATTCTGCAATGATATGGCCAGGTCTAAAAGGTACGGCCTACAAAAAGGGACTGCAGAGTTGGATTTGTATAAATGCAGTCTTCTCTTCAATGGTGTGGCCTGCAACTAGAATTAGTCTCACAAAAAATATATCTAATAAATGAGCAACAATAATAATATATAATCACTTAGCAAAACTCTGAAATCTGATCTTTGCATAAAATTTCTCTCATCCAACAAGGAAAGCATTTGGGCACTCTACAAGTTGGCCAAAACCCGCTAGGGTTTGTTTCCTAAGGAGCGTACATGGCAGGCCCAGAACGCGTCGTGGAGGAGGACCCAGTCCTCCTCCACCACAAGTTTGCTCTCCACATAAGCGTCTTTTCATTTCTTGCTATGTTTTCCTCATTCCTCCTTGCGGTATATGTGGTTTTGTTGTTTTTTCTGCCTTTTCTTGACTCAGCCTTGGCCAAGAACCATGCATAATATCCCATTCATCAGTGCAGCGAATTAACGAAGCAATGAATGAGTGTACTTCGCCCGGCCCCAAAGAGCTTTCTAACCACATTGCGGAGGCGAAATCCTTCTGCGATGTAGTGGCAGAAGTATCTGGTAGCATTTCTCTATCTAATTCTTTTTCGCTCTACGAAGATGGAGGACTTCAAGGCTCTGGAGAACGGGAAGGTAAGGATTCTGGAAGACCTACTGTTGTTTGGCTCAATCCTAATCCAAAAATGTGTGAGACTCTAAGTAATGAAAAGAATAGATTAAAAGAAATTGCAATCTTTTTAGCGGCTGTTGATTCTAGTAAAACTCTTGCAAGAAGATTTATTGACTGGTTTATAAATGTTTGGGGTAATAAATTTGGCATTAGAATCTCTTTGTGTCGAATACTGCAAAAAGGGCTCTTCCTTTTTTTTTTCAAGGCCAAGGTGGCTTACCGTGAAAAAATTTCTTCCATTTGTTTGGAAGGTGTTGCCTAACCTTCTATCCTCGTTTGGAGATGTTTCGCGGGTCGAAGACCCAAAAATTACTCTTCCTCACCTTGATGCTAGGGTATTAATTACCCTCCTCCCTGGTGTTGATATTCTTGAGAAGATTAAGTTTTCGGATCAAGGAACTATAATCAGTTGTGAGCTTAAAATCTTAGGTGGCATGAACACGTGCTATTTGTGTAGGAAGGAAGGGCATTTTCGTAGAAACTGCCCTATCCTCAAAATCAGGGGAAATGTTAAAGGAAATCCTTCCAATCCCTCTTCGAATTTGGGTAGCCATGGAAACCCAAGTGGGGTGGTGCCCGGAAATGCTCAGCCCCCCAATTACACTCCAAACCAAGCTCTAGTGTCTGGCAAGGCCGAAAAGGAACCACACTCGAATGAGGATCTTGTCCTCTCTGAACAGAGGATGGACCTTTCTCTACTACAGGATTCAGTTGTTTCCCCACTATAGTCTGAGGTAATCTATGATTGTGAAAATGGAAGGGTTGAAAACCCTACTCTCTCTTCCCTGTGTTCAAAGGAGGCAAATCAACATGTGAATCCAAAGGAGACTAATCATTCCATGGAGCTAGAAGTCATTGCCACCTCCCTGGATGGTAACTTCAGGCAGGAGACACTGTCTCCACCACCCCCTCTTGGGTCAATTGGCCAAAGGAAGAATAGCATCTCAAATGCTATTAACCCTAAGCTGGAATCAAATACAAATATTAACTCTTATTTTAAACTAGGTAAAAAAAAATGCTCAGCAATTGGCAATTGAGAAGTTTTGGCAAAATATTGCCTTAGGAAACAAAGGAAAATTAATCTCGAAAGTAACCCCAAACAAATTTACTCTCCTTGGTAAGGAATTTCTTTGTTTTGAAAGTGAGGAAGGTCTGAAGGACTCAATCCTCAACCTAAACAAGAATCCTGAATCTAAAGTGAAAAATTTGATAAATGACATAGAGAACTCTTGCCAAAACCTCAGAAGCCTGCATAGGCTGATCACCCGATCGCTCTCTCAACAAGGGAAAGCTAAAAATTCAGAGAAAGAAAATCAGATTGATCAAGAAAAAACTTGTTGCCTTGTTCCAGAGTAGAGGCAGAGTGATGGGCATAGGCAAGCTCCTAAGGGTGTAGCTAGAAGTTCTCAAGAAAATGCTAAAGGAAAGAACCCTTGTGGCTCTTGTCCAAAAGATGTAATAAATCAAATCCCAAATGGTGGGAATGAGAGGGTCCCTAAACAAGAAACTAATCCTAAGCTAAATTCTAACATGAGATCTCAAGAAAGGTTGCCTAATTTATCAAAAGATGATAATGCCTATAATAAAAGTGTAATCTGTAAAGATAATCCACCAACTGAGGAAGCTAAAAAGGGAATTCCCCAAAATCCTGTAGAGAACACTAAACTGGTTCTGCCACTTGGTGAAACAAAAGTCATACCCCCCCATGTTAATACTACCCAACAGTGCACTAGCAATTTAGAAAAAGATAGAATCTGTTTGGAAGGTGGTGGGAATCCAAGTGAGGCTAATCACAAGAGGAAGGAAAGATCCAAGGAATCTCCTTATCCCTTCATAAAAAGACTGGATAACCAGAGTAGTCTTCCTAAATGCTATGATAGCTTTAGGAAATCAATGGACACTGATTAACACTCATTATTCATGAATTTGAGCTATGTATCCTAGACTGTAAAGGGGCCTGGTCCCTAGACAGGAAGTATATTGTCAAAAAGTTTTTAAATCTAGTTAAAGATAAGGAGGTGGTCCTCCTACAAGAAGCAAAGCTACTATGTTTACTCTTGAAACAAACTTGAAAGTCATTTGGAAGGATTCAATTTATTTTGCAACAAAACATGAAAGGGGGAAAGGGGGAGCAGTTATGTTGCTAACCAAGGAATGGGAAAAACTTGTGGTGGACAATGGCTCTGTTGGATATTGCTGATTTGTGGTTGTCATTGATGTCAACACTATTGGCATTAATATCTTTAAGGCTGTATATATCGAGGATATTGACAAAATTGTAATAAAATAAGTTGCAGGTTGTCGGTGATGCAGTGAAGTTCAGTATGGTGGCTAGCTCAATATATTGATGATAAGAGGTTATGGATTAAAAGGTTTGTTGACAAGTATATCTAGTTTATCCACATGAAGTTTCAGAGGTTCGCATGAAGATTTGATTGAGTTATGAGTATCTATGTTCTGAGAGTTGTTTTTTTGCTTTAGCTGGTGTTCCTGAAACAAGATGATGCGATTCTAGTAATTTGTGTTGTTGCAGATGCTTCTGTGGTGATTCATGATGCTTGTGGATGTTTCTAGATCGTGCTCTATCTGTGTTGTTGGTCCGCATTGATCATTGTGCTCGCGATTGGTGATTTTCTTCTATGAGTTCATGTTTTTCATGATCATGGCCGACAGAGTGATTGTAGCGTGTTGCGGATCTTCGAGGCATAATTTTTTAAGGTGTTTCGTGTTCGAGACATGTTGTTTTGGGTCCTTACTATGTTGTGGCCGACATTGTTTGGTTCGCATTGATAAATTGTTTATTGTTTTGGGCCGACAGTTTGTACACATTTTCATATTTTGTTGGGCCGACATGTAGTTGATGTTATCCTTAGTTGCGGATATATATGATGGATTGTTTATACCATTTGATGGCATGGTGTGCGATGTATGCTAAGTGCTGCATGTGAACAATGTTCTAATCTTTCGAAGGCAGAAGTAAAGTGTGAAGAAGAGTTTATGTGCTTAACCGGAACTGTAATCAAGCAGTAGAAGATGCTATTTTCTCAATTCAAAATCTTTCGGATATAATCCGAATGTAATTGTAAGACAATGAGTCTTCCTTTGGGCAGTAAGCCTTTTTGTATTTGAACAGTGAGCTCTAGAGAGCGTACCTGAATGCATGTGCATTCCCCATTTATAATACTTTTATACTTTTAACAGTGTATAATCTTGTGGACTAACCTCCAGCGTGGTTTTCCCCTTAACAGGTTTCCATGTAAAAAATCTTGGTGTTATGTGTGTTTTTTATGTGATGATGGTTTATGATTTCATGTTTATTTATCAAATCTAAGAATAAGTTTAATAAGTATAATTTCTACGACAACTGATTCAAACCCCCCCCCCCCTCTCAGTTGTTTGCCCTTGTGTTGCCAACAATTGGTATCAAAGCAAGTTCCTCGAAAGAAGTTTAAAAGCTTGAGGTGATCCGAGATGGCGACATATAAGAAGGATAGTCTGAGATTTGATGGAACTAATTATTCTCTATGGAAGACTAGAGATGGAGTGTCATTTGAGATAGGTGGTGAACCTTCTTGGACAATTACAAAGAATAGGTATATCATCACAAATGGTCCTTCTCTTGCGGGTGAGATTAAGGAAGCCAAAGTACAATATCGGGACTAAGGAAGCGGTAGGTATGTGATTAGAGATGACAAATGTAATGGGCTAAAGGCCTTATGAGATCTGGGAAAAGTTGGAAACTTTGTATGAAGGTGATACCCATGTGAAGATTGCTAAGCTGCAAAGTTTGAAAGGGAAATATGAAACGTTGAAAATGGGTGAAGATGAGAACATCACTTCTTTTTATGTAGAGAGAGAATGAAATTGTGTGTAATATCAGATGTGTTGGTGGAACATTGGAAGAATCGAGATTGTTGCTAAAAGTGCTCAAATCCTTGCACACTACATACAAACACAAGAGTTGTTTGCTATTGAGGAGATCCGGATTGTGACAAATGTAACCAAAGACATGTTGATTGGTAAGCTTGCTGCTTTTGAGTTAAGTGAGTTTGGTGAATCTCTTCCTAAGACAGAATTTGCATTCAAAGCTACTATCTCCGGAAAAGATAAGCAGAGATATGATCCGAGAGAAAGTTCTTCTAGAAAAATGTCCAAGTATGAGCAGGAAATGAGAGAGATTGAAGAAGAAGAGAGAAAACTAGATGAGCTTGAAGCACTTATTGTTAAGAGGGTACCCAGAGGAGAAGGTAAGTATAAAGGGAAATTGCCTCTTAAATGTTTTTCTTGCAATAAGATAGGTCATTTTACCTCAAGGTGTCCGGAAAGAGTTCCTAAGCCAAGACCTAACAAGCCTAGAATCCAAAGAAAGTGTTATTATGCTGCTGATGAAGGTGTGACAGATGATGAATCGGATAAAAGGAATTTAAGTGAGGATGAATGGGTATTTATCAAGGAAAGTGATCCAGTACCTACTAAATCTGCTAGTTGCATAAATGTGGAGAAAGCTCTAGCTGCCAGAGCTGTAGAAAAAGATGAGTGGGTGATCGACAGTGGATGCTCTCATCACATGACAGGTGATGAAAGTAAATTTGTGAGCTTGGAAAAGTATGATGGTGGTGTTGTAAGATTTGGTGATGACAAAGCTGGTGTAATCCGTGGCAGAAGATCCATTTCTCTTGATGGTAAGCATAATACTAATGATGTTCTATATGTGGAAGGTTTGAAGCATAATCTCTTAAGTGTTGGACAGATGGTTGACAAGGGATACAATCTTCAATTCAAGCATGGAAAGTGTAGAATATTGGGGAGTTCCAGAAATGCGATTGCATCTGGTACAAAAACAAAAGGTAATATCCAGTGTTACCCGGGGACGCGTCCCCGAGTCTAAACCTCCCTGTCCTCGTCCCGAAAACGGCCAAGGGGACGGCAACAGTGTACCATGTTATTTTTATTTTGATTTTCATATTGTAATTGAAAAAAAAACTATATTGGCAATGAATTCTTAACAAAAATGTTATAAGCTAAGTTTCTATAATGTATATATGCATGCTTTATCCTTGTCTTCATATGAATATTAAATGTTTCCCTATATATTTTAAATTTTTCTATATTTTATTTAGCCGTCCCCTACCGTCCCCATCCCAGAAACTTGGGGTAACCTTGGTAATATCTTTCACCTAAGTGCTACTAGTAAAAGTTGTCTGATTGCTCAAGTTGATGAAAGTTGGTTATGGCATAGGAGATTGTGTAATGTAAACTTTGACAATATTATCAAGATAAGTTCTACTCAGGCAGTGAGAGATCTTCCTAAGTTGCTAAAACCTACTAATGCTATATGCAAGGAATGTCAGTTAGGGAAGCAAACTAAAGTTTCATTTCGGAGCAAATAGCATTGTTCAAATGAAGTGTTGGAGCTTGTGCATACTGACTTGTGTGGTCCTTCTAGAGTCAAAAGTTTACAAGGAGACAGGTATTTCATGTTACTTATTAATGATTATTCTTAGATTGATGTGGGTTACTTTCTTAAGAGAAAAATCTGAAGCTCTAGAGAAATTCAAGATCTTTAAGGCTATGGTTGAGATAGAGACAGGTCTGAAGATTAAATGTCTGAGATCAAATAGAGGTGGTTAATTCACTTCCGACGATTTTAATTCTTTTTGTGAAGTGTTGGCATATGGCTTTGAGAGATCGTTTTTGGCTACTTATGTTGTCATTGATGGCAACTAGAGTCAGCAGTATGGTCCACAGTGCTTGTATTGCTCCTACTAACAAGAGAAGTAAGATTATGTAATCTACCAGCAGAAAGAATGAAGAACAGGACATCCGGTTGACAAGTCGATCTGATCACTTCCCCAGATCATTATTCTGTGGTGTGGATCTCCAAGGAAGTCTTCCTAGCATGTGTACTATCCTACTGATGAGTTTTTGTGGTGTTGCATTAGTCGGAATTCGAGTTAAGAGGTTCGGTAGTATGGTTCCCGATTTATTCTTTGATCGTGGCCGACATGTTTTATATGGTGTATCGCAGATGTATGTGGAGTATGTACTTAGTTATTTCTTATGTTTGGAATTTTGTTTTGGGTCCCTTCTAAAGTCTAGCCGACTTGTGAGGACACGCATCAACTCTAATTAATAATTTGAGCCGACATAAGCAAGAATATTATATTTTGATGTGAAGCTGACATACAATGAATTCTTGATTAGCAGATATATAAAGGAGATCGAAAAATCATTTTGGTGTGTGAAGTAGTTGTGAAAAAGATAGAAGTATATGTGTAGAAGAGAGTGAAAATGGACAGATCAGTTATTTGAGGGAAGAAAAAGTTTTGTATGCAAAGCAGGGCAGAAGTGAGAACTGGCTAGAAAGATCCGGAATCTGATTGTGCGCTTAATTGAAACTGAATCCAAGCATTTGTAGATGCTACTCTCTCAGTTCAAGATTTTGTTGTAATTTCAATTATACTTTGTAAAACAGTGAGCCTTTCTCTTTTGAGCAATGAGCTCTAGGCAGTGTGCCTAAATGCAAGTGCATTCCCCTTTCATCATACTTTTAACAGAGTATACTTTGTGGATTAATCTCCACCGTGATTTTTCCCCTAACAGGGTTTCCACGTAAAAATCCTAGTGTTATGGTATTCCTTAATGTGATTGCATGTTACCTTTTGTTTATGTGTTGTGAATGCTATTAAGGGTTTAATTATTGCTGTTGATAGTTTAAGATCTGATTTGAAAATTAAATATTGTGGAACATTGATTCACCCCCCCCTCTCAGTGTTCCTAGTGTCCAACAATTGGTATTAGAACTGGTTCCTGAATTACAATGGACGTTGGTGGTCTTCAACAACAGCTTATGGTGGCACTTGATGATCTTGATCAGTCCAAAGCAGAGGTCATGGAACTAAAAGAAAATCTTGTAGATGCCGAAAAATTCATTCAATCACTGAAGGATAAGATAAATGGGTCAAGAGAAAAGAGCAAGGAACTGTGTGATCAGTTGAAGCAAAAAGAAAGCAAAGGTCCGGATGGTGTCCATCTGAATCAAACCCTAAGGGAAATAACAGAAGAATGTGAAAAGCTTGCTAAGAACAATACAGCTTTGAAGCTTGAAATGGAATCTGTGGCAATGAAGTTCACCAAAGAGATTGAAGAAAGAAAGAAGAATGAGGAGAATCTGGCCCAGTCCCTAAAAGAAAAATTTGAAGAATGCAGCAGAATTAACAGTGAATTCATTCAGTTGGAAATTGAACTACAACAATCCATAAACAATGAACAAGAACTTGAGAGACAAGTAGTTGTCCTCGGAAATGAGCTTGCTACTGCAAATGAATTCAAGGAAAAATTCAGGTTAAGCTCTGCTAAGCTTGATGAGATAACCAAAGGACAAAAGGATACTAATGACAAGTGAGGTCTTGGCTATGAGAAGGGTGAGAGCTCTGGATCTAAATAGAAGAACAAAGGCAAAAGACATCCAGTAAGGCAACCCAATGCTCAAAAATTTAATGGATATTGCTTTGTTTGTAATAAATTTGGACATATGGCTTCTCAATGTAGAAGAAAGATAAATCCTAGTATTCCATCATTTTCTAGTCAGTGTTTTAAATGCAAGAAGTTTGGCCATAAGGCATTAGAATGAAAAAGTATGTCTGTTAGTGCAAATAACATTAAATGCTATACCTGTGGAAGATTTGGACATGTTGCTAATCAATGCAGATCATGAGGAAATCAGTGTAATGGATGGTATAGACAAAAGAATCCGGTATGCTACAATTGCAACAATTTTGGGCACATTGCAAAATTCTGCAGGAACAGAAACATGAACAAAAGAGGTCCGGTTTATCAAGGAAGAAATTCACAGAAAAACAACAAAGGAAAAGAAAAAGCATCTATGGAAGAGATAAGAGATCAGATGAAGAAAACATGGGTAAAGAAAAGTGAATCTGATGAAGGAAACAAGGCTGTACCAAAAGCTCTTTCCAGTAATTCTTCCGGCAATTGATTTCAGGCTAGAGGCCTAGGGGGAGTCTCTCATGAAAAATCCTTTGCCCCCCTGTGTATAATTGGCTCTGAATCGCTGGATGCCATCAGAAGTTGTGTTATCCTTTGACGAATGTATCTGTAATCATTTGTTGTGTTAGACGAAATGTTGAAAATCTGAAGTTGAATTCTTCACTTGCTGTCTGAGTTTTCAGTGTGACAGGAACGTCTAGGGCAACGCATTTAATGCGACAAGAAAGTTAAGTATGTGAAGTTATAAAAGGGCATTTGAAACCCTAATTCGTCATTGTGCGTTGAAAGGAAATAGTTGGAGAGCACTTTCAGCAAAATTCCGAAGGTGCGAAAGGTCATTCTAGCTGAAAAATTCTTCAGGTATCTCTGTTGCTCATCAATTTCATATCTATTTGGCGATTGGTAGAACCTTACTCGGCACAAAAATGAAACAAACCAAAGGAACAGTAATCTTGGATGAGTATAGCAGTCAAAAAGTTAGGGATGAAAGAAATTAGTTGTCTCCCGCCGAATTGAGGAGGCTTGAAGGATCGAAGCATAAGAATTTGGATATATGGAATGAATTTCCTCATTTCGTCAATACGGAAGTGATTTTGTTTATCTTAAACAGATTGGATGGTGATATCCTCACTTTGGATAAACCCTATCAAATCTCAAAGGATGTAATCAAGAATCTAACAAGTCTATGCAATGTTGGTAATATTCCGAAGAAGAAATCGATTCGAAATGTTGAGGTCGAAGCCCTAACCGGAATAAGGGGAGATCAGAGGGCTCTAATAATTTCATCGATTAAAGATCCTTTGACAAGGTATGTTGCACATGGAATCTCATATAAGATCTTCTTCAAAAACCGAGAAGGATCAACCTCAGGCAGGTGTTGTATATATCGCTCATAAAATGATAATAGAAAATGAAGACTTTGACCTATGCAGTCTGATGAAGGATCAACTGATGGAGAATGTACAATTAACGAAGGATATTGACTACTCCTTCAGGTTTGGCACTCTTGCAATAGGTATTATGATGTAGTTTCTTAATTGCTTGTCTCTGAATGACAATGTGATGTGGATAGAAAATGTACCGGTTTGCAAGCAAATCTTTGTGCATTACAACTCTTTTGAAAATGGGGAACAAGTTTATGAAAACTTCTTTAGAAAGGTGCTAGAAAAGTTTGGGGCAAATATTATTCCTCTTCTGTTAAAAATAACTGAAGTTGGATCATCCTCCGGAAAGGCAAAGAAAAAGCAGAAGAGAGGAAGAGATCTGGCTGGTGTCACTCCTCCGGCACCTAAGTCAGCAAGAGTTGAGGAAAAGGGAAAGAACAGTTGGTTGTGGATGTAAAGGATGAAGACTCTGAGGAATATACTCCAAGAGAAGAACCAAAAATAGTTGAACCGGTTGTGGAAATTGCTGAAGAGAGTGATGATGAAGGTTCTCTGTTTAAAGCAAAGATATTACAGATCATTCAGGATGAGGATGGAATGCAAAAGATAACTGATATATGGTTGAATGGACCATCCTATGAACAGGATGTCATTGAGGACACCTTGGGAAGATACTTTGCTGATAACAATATTGAATTGGAGAGTTTGCAGGATGTTCTCCCAGAAGAATTGATTGTGTTAAAGAGGCTATGGAATCTGTGCCTCTGGATAGGAAAAAGGAGGAAATGATTTCCCATTTGAAGATGCAATTTAGGCTATCTCTTGCTAAACTGAAGAAGAAAATGAACGTGCTAAGACAGTGCATTGATTCGGCCAATAAAGTTTTCAATTACTGTCTAAGGTGGCCTTGAAGAGCACAAAGATTTACTGAGAGGGGGGGGGTGAATCAATAAATCAATCAAACTTTCAATTCTCAATCTTTTCAAACTTATTGCAATCAACTTTTACAACCTTCTAAACAAACTTAAACTCTTATCAACATCAACCTTTTGATATGAATCAATTTACACAAGTTGACACCAATTTATTGAAAATTTTAAATGACTTTTTACAAGTGGAAGTAGGCACCAACCTACTTGTTTTACAAAGGAGATGATTTAGTAGGCTGCAACCTACAAGGGACACCCAAACCTCTTAATTATTTAGTTGGCACCAACCTACAAGGAGCACCAGCCCCTAATGCAAGGCACCAACCTTGACTTGATGGATGAAGCAAATGTCTTCAATCAAATCTGCAATCTCTCACACCTTCAATCTGCTTTTGTGATGAACAATCTCACCCTAAGCCCACACAAGAAGATGGGTTTCTGACTTGAATCATTACTACTTCACAACCACACACTCAAGTTTACTTCAATCTGTTTTTACTTCATATATGTATATTGATCAACCTTTGCAACATTTTGTGAAAGGTTGCATTATTTCAAATCTGACTTTTCTGTTTTGCCTTTTCAATACTAATCACACCATTTCAGAAAATTTAATTACACTCCTTCAGATTTCTTAAATTGTACCACTTTAGCTTTAATAAATCTGATATATATTCTTTGATCTCTTTTAGAAATAATTGTTCTTCAAAAGAAATCGTTGCCTTGTGATTTTTCTTTTAGACTTCAGATGTATAACAAATCGCACCATTTTCAAATCGCACCTTAATCATTTTTATTTTTGATTAAATCTTCTTTGTTAATTAAAATCTGTGTGTAAGACACGTCTCTTCAGGCATATGAATGATCATCTCTTTTCAAGAGCCAATCGAATGAGTATATTTTTCTGAAGAAAACCAAATCATATGAACACGTCTTTTGATTAACCACCTTGTTGAAATGAACACGTCCTTTCAAGCTTTTATGCTTTTTGGAGATCGCATCTGCTCATGTAAGAATACATATTTTGGTTGTTTAAGTTTCCACAACATTTGTTATGTCATAACAAATCACAAATCAGATTTGTTAGAATAAACAATTCGTTCTTCTCAGGATTTCGATCTGTAGATGTTTGTTCATTCGAATTTCAAATCTTTTGATATTGCATTACTCTGGCTGTAGCAATCTTCCGATCTTGCTCCACAATACTCAACAATATTAGCCGATCTGATTGTAACCATTAACATCTCTGATTTTATTTTGGCTTTGTCAACAATTCCAATTCTGAATATCACTGGCAGTATTCTGAGTGTTCTTTGTTGTGACATCAACTATGATGATTTGATTTCCTTTCTTCTATTTTATGCTCCTTACAAATCTTCCTTCAACATTTCCTTAATGGTCTTTCTCATTTGAAGATCTACAAGTGTCCCTCTTTTTCTTAACTCTTTTGTATGATCATATCTTTGACAATAGAATCCTTCATGACTTTGACATCAATGACAACATTTCCAACAGGCCTCATGTGGTTGGCAAGTACAAGGATAGGTTGGAGGAAATCGAAAAAGAGCTTGTCAGAATTGGACAGGGCTACAATATGTTTTTGGATAAGGGTGGAAAGGTTAAGAAAAAGGTTCATGATCTGCAGGCTGAACATGCAAAGGTTCACTTTGCTAGAAATACTCCCATGGACACCTTCTGGAGAGTAAAAGACCTGACTGAAGGCAAACTAGAGCAAATGATTGAAATGCTAAAGACAGGAGAAAAGTTGGAAGAAGCAATCACCATTCCTGGATCCCTTGTTCAGATTATCAATAGAACATCAGAGAATAACAGCTTGATTATAGCTATTGGGATTGTGGTGGACTCCTGGAAGAAATTTCTTCCAGAAATTAAAGCTAAGTATAAAATAATCTTTTGATTATTGCAACAGTTTCTCAAATTTTGATCCAACTGTCAATTTTGCAAAAGGGAAAGAATAGGAAGAGAAGTATAGTAAAATATTACAAGGAGAGTGGAAGAGATAGAAGCTTTGTCATTGATGTCAAAGGGGGAGAGAATGCAGTGAAAAATTTCTTTGACATCCAAAGGGGAGCAGTAATTTTGGTTTTGACACTTAGTCAATTTTTCACTAAGTGTTGCCATCAATCCCAAAGGGGGAGATTGTTGGCATATGGCTTTGAGAGATCTTTTTGGCTACTTGTGTTGTCATTGATGGCAACTGGAGTCAGCAGTATGGTCGACAGTGTTTGTATTGCTCCTACCGGCAAGAGAAGGAAGATTTTGTAATCTACCGGCAGAAAGAATGAAGAACAGGACATCCAGTTGACAAGCCGATCTGATCACTTCATCGGATCATTATTCTGTGGTGTGGATCTCCAGGGAAGTCTTCCTAGCATGTGTACTATCCTACTGATGAGTTTTTGTGGTGTTGCATTAGTCGAAGTTCAAGTTAAGAGGTTTGGCAGTATGGTTCTTGATTTATTCTCTCATCGCGGTCGACATGTTTTATATGGTGTATCGCAGATGTATGTGGAGTATGTACTTAGTTATTTCTTATGTTTGGAATTTTGTTTTGGGTCCCTTCTAAAGTCTAGCCGACTTGTGAGGACACGCATCAACTCTAATTAATGATTTGAGCTGACATAAGCAAGAATATTATATTTTGATGTGAAGCCGACATACAATGAATTCCTGACTAGCAGATATATAAAGGAGATCGAAAAATCATTTTGGTGTGTGAAGTAGTTGTGAAAAAGATAGAAGTGTATGTGTAGAAGAGAGCGAAAATGGACAGATCAGTTATTTGAGGGCAGAAAAAGTTTTGTATGCAGAGCAGAGCAAGGCAAGGCAAAAGTGCGAACTGGATAGAAAGATCCGAAATCTGATTGTGCGCTTCATTGGAACTAAATCCAAGCATTTGTAGATGCTACTCTCTCAGTTCAAGATTTTGTTGTAATTTCAATTATACTTTGTAAGGCAGTGAGCCTTTCTCTTTTGAGCAGTGAGCTCTAGGCAGTGTGCCTGAATGCAAGTGCATTCCCCTTTCATCATACTTTTAACAGAGTATACTTTGTGGATTAATCTCCACCGTGGTTTTTCCCCTAACAGGGTTTCCACGTAAAAATCTTGGTGTTATGGTATTCCTTAATGTGATTGCATGTTACCTTCTGTTTATGTGTTGTGAATGTTATTAAGGGTTTAATTATTGTTGTTGATAGTTTAAGATCTGATTTGAAAATTAAATATTGTGGAACACTGATTCACCCCCCCCCCCCTCTCAGTGTTCCTAGTGTCCAACATGAAGAACATGGGATAAAGAGACAATTATCTGCCCCGCAAACCCCTTAGCAAAATGGAGTTGTGGAAAGGAAGAACAAGACAATTCAAGAAGCTGCTAGGACCATGATGCTGGAAGGAAATGTTATGCATATCTACTGGAGAGAAGTTGTGAGTATTGTCGTTTACACTCTCAACCGGGTACATGTCAAAGGTGATACCGGTAAGACTCCTTGTGAGCTATGGTTTGGTCATAAGCCTACTGTTAGATACTTCAAAATCTTTGGGAGTAAATGCTATATCAAAAGAGATGAAGATAAAGGAAAGTTTGATGCTAGAAGTGATGAAGGAATCTTTCTCGGCTATTCTACTAAAAGTAAAGCCTAACGATGCTAAAATAAGAGATTGAGGAAAGTAATTGAAAGTGCTATTGTCAAGGTTGATGAAAACACAGTTAGACCATCCAGAATCTGCGGATATGATTCAGACAATCAAAATGACAATTCAGATAAAGGAAAGAAAGTTCAAACTCCAAATCAAGTTCAAATCATTCCAGTGAATCTGCAAAATCAAGAGGAAGGAACTAGTGAAAGTGCAGAAGTGAGATCACAAGAGCCTGAAGTTCAAGAATACCCTAAGACTCCAAGGTATGTAAGACTAAATCATTCAGAAGATCAGATTATAGGTGATAAGAACAAAGGTGTTCAAACTAGGAGAAGAATTGCAGAAGAATACTGTTTGATCTCAAAGATTGAGCCTAATATTGTCAATGAAGCATGCAAAGATGAACATTGGGTGGAAGCAATGAAAGAAGAACTATTGCAAATTGAGAAGAATGATACATGGATTCTTGTTCCTAGACCTAGGGACATGTTGTGACCTTTCACAACATCGCCCCATTGCAAATGGGGACCCTTTGTTTTTGCTTTTTGGGTTTTTGCCTTGGCGTCGCAACTGCTAATCACCATGTTTCTTTTACAATTTGGAGTTAGAATTTTTGAAGGGTCACCCGAGCCAAGTGAAGAATTTGAGCCCTAATCAGTGCACAAACATCATCGGAATGCTTAGGGGGGCTGAAGGACGAAGATCGACAGTCATTTGAGTAAATTCTGACACCTCCTATTTTTTGGGGATTTTCACTCTAGACCCCCTATTTTTTAGGGACTTTATTTTTGGCACTTTTGGCCTATTTTGGACTTCTTATTTTTTAGGGGCTATTTTTGGAAAGTTGCTATTTTTGGAAAAGTTTCTATTTTTGGCAGGGTTTCCATCTTTGGAAAGTGCCCGGGTCAGGGTTTCAGCAACATCAACTTTAGAAGACCCCAAAATGGAAATAAGTGAGAAACTTTAAAAAAAAAAACAGATGAAGGTCTGAAAATCTCCTAAGTGTTGGTCATGGCACAAGCATGTGCTAAGTCCGCCCCATGTAGAATGGCTTGACACTTGGTAAAGTCCGCCCACCATGGAGAGAGAATGGCAAGAACATAGGCTAAGTCCGCCCTTGGAAGAATGTGCAATGGCATGGGATGGAGACAAGTCCGCCCAGCTCAAGAAGACATGGCATGAAGTAATGCAAAGTCCGCTCCAAGCTAGATTGGAAATGGCTTGAGCCAATGGCAAGTCCGTCCTATCTTCATGGCACAACATAGAGACAAGTCCGCCCACTCAACATGAGGCATGGCATAGACTAGTGGAAAGTCCGCCCTTGCTAGAATGTCATATGGCTTGACTATAGATAAAGTCCGCCCCCATGAAGATGGCTTAAACAATGATAAAGTCCGCCATATGGAGAATGTGAAATGGCTTAGCATTGAGCAAAGTTCGCCTACCTCAAGCATACATGGCACAAACACTTGACAAGTCTGCCCAGCTCATAGAAAACATGGCACAAACACATAGGCAAGAGCTTGCTAAACACTTGATGAAGTCCGCCTAGTTCATGAGGAACATGCCTAACCTCTAGACAAGTCCACCCAGCAATGGCAGAAAACTTTTGAAGTTCGCCATGGAAAGAAGGAGATATGGCAAGCTAACTCCAAAGTCCGCCATGCTAGAAGAGGATGTGGAAAAGAAGTTTCAAAGTCCGCCATAGGGAATGTGGCATGAAAATCTTGAAGTTCACCCAAGCTGAAGAGGAAAATGTCCAAGGTAATATCAAGTACGCCCAAGGGAAGGAGCATCATGTCCAGCACAAAGTCAAAATGAAACCAAGTCCGCCTTGGCATGAGAAGGGTAAAATCTGACTTGTCCAACCAGCAGCCAAGTCTGCTTGGAGGGAAATAGAAATGCCTAAACTGCAGCCAAGTCCGCCTAAGGCTGAAGTGTCAAAGGATGTGCCAAGTCTGCCATAAAAAGATGAGCAACATGGAGAGAAATTCTTGAAGTCCGCCATAAGGATGGCACAAAAAAAGCAAAGTCCGACTTAGACACCAAGGGAAAATGGCAAAGACAAGTGAAAGTCCGACTTTCCTCAAGCAAGGCATGTCCAAGGCAAAGTAAAGTCCGACCTAGGCCTATTGAAGAAAATGTCTTGAGCATTATGAAGTCTGACTTTGATTGAATAAAAATGTCTAAGACTGCAGCAAGTCCGCAAATGAAGATGTCAAGACACAAGTGAAGTCCGCCCAATGAGAAAAACTCAGAAAATTGACTAAGTGTTGACACCTTGGGTAGAAGAATTCAGAAAATTGACTAAGTGTTGGAAGGAAGACAAGAGGAATAAAGAGGAAATGAATAAAATCCTTGACCGAGGATGGAATCTTCCCTACTTAGCACAAGCCGGACTCAGAATTGAAGACAAATCCATAGGCAAAGTTCATCCAAAATCTTGGCCAAAAATGTTGAATAGTCCACATGAAGGTGTTACAAAATGAACTTGAATAGCCAAAATTTGGCAAAGTATGGGAAATACTTCACAAAGAAAATTCCAATTTTCTCCATCGTGGCAATAGCACAGGGGAGTTCCTCTCCAAATTTAAAGCACTTGAAGAAATTTCAAAGCAATTCGGAAAGAAAGACTTAATAACTTCAAGTCTAAACATGTGCTCCAAGGCAAGACCTCCAATGCAGGTGGAAAGAAGAAGCCAAAGTCGCAAAAGGAATCCAAGATCAAAGCTAGGAAGAAACAAGCACAAGAGGTAGAGTCATCGGCAAGGAAAATATTTAAGGCAAGAACATGGAAAAACGAACAAAGTGACCAAGGAGGACATCCAACCTACTAAAGTGGCACCTCGACCAATCAAATTGTTCCAAATCAACATGCAACAACTTTCTATTTTATTTGTTGGTTCATATTTAGTAAAAAGGACAAGTGTCCTTGAATGTAATTTTCTCATTGGCCGAGGGGTAGTTAAGTTGTAACAAACCCTAATTAGGGTTTTATTTTGTAATCTCGGTCGTTGATTCTAAATCAATCTTGGCCATTGAATTGTAATTGGGGAGCCTATAAATTGAGCTCACCCCTCATTTGTAAAACATGGAAGCATGTTGCAAAACATGTTGAGATAAGTAATTGTTGTGTGCGACTGCCAAAGTAATAAGTAATGCATGCATTGTTCTGATGGTGATTGCTCCTCTTATTTTGGAGTTGGCATGGTTCTTATCCCTCATCATAGTTTAGATTTTATTTCATGTATGTTAGATGAATGCAAGATTTGGTAAGTATTGATTTATGGTGAAACTTTAGCTCATACTTTCTTTGAATGGATGATTTTCATTCAATGTGTAAAGTTAGCCTGATCTTACTTTGTGGATGCTTAACTTTTGTCTGGATAAATATTGTTCGATTTGATGGTAGTTATTCACGACATGAAAATCATAAGCACACTCCCTTGAAGATTGCACCCACTTTGTGTAGTTGTCATTGAGCGTGGCGAAGCAAAGCGTGGTTATTGGTTTCACTGAGTCAATACCGTCTCTTGAATTCTTAGGAAGTAGATTAAAAAATTCTAAACCCTTATCTTTTTTTTTTTTTTTAGTTTGTTTGAAGGACCCAAACAATTGAGCTTCCATTGCCTAGACCTTCATTGTGAATTGAACAAGCCTAGCATAAGTTCCTTTGTGTTACCAGCATATCACAACGACCATTGAGCTTATCCATACGTCAGGACCTGACATAAGGAACCTTGGAATCGCCATATGATCTTCTCGCAATCTTAGCATACGCAATGGTTTTTCAAGAGAGGATAGGGTGTCTTTGGGCATTTTATTTTGATGTTTGGTGTGTCACAAAACACACATCAATAGGACAAAAATGTAATTGGAACTAAATGGGTCTTTCAAAACAAACTGAATAAGCAAGGTGAAGTTGTTAGAAACAAAACAAGACTTGTGTGTAAAGGATATTCTCAGATGGAAGGAATTGACTTTGAAGAAACTTTTGCTCTTGTTGCTAGGATTGAAGTTGTGCGACTATTTCTTGCTTATGCTACTTCCAAAAACTTCAAGGTTTATCAGATGGATGTCAAGTCAACATTTCTAAACGGTGAACTGGAAGAAGTGTATATTGAGCAACCTGATGGATTTCAATTGACTGATCAGGGAGATATGGTTTGTCGGTTGAAGAAAGCATTGTATGGACTTAGGCAAGCCCCAAGAGCATGGTATGCCAGGTTGGACAAATATTTGTTGAAACTTGGATTTAATAAAGGTACTACTGATAGTAATTTGTATTTCAAGATTGATCATGATAAAGATTTGATTGTTGAAGTCTTTGTTGATGATATCATTTTTGGAGGAGATGATAGTTTGTGCATGAAGTTTGTTGATGAGATGTAGAGTGAGTTTGAGATGACTATGAAATTCATTTTGGGATTGTAAATTACTCAGCGAGATAGAGGGATCTTTATATCTTAGTCCAGGTATGTGAAAGAATTGCTAAAGAAGTTTGGTATGGAAGATTCAAAGCCAGTTGGTACACCTATGGTGACCGGATGTAAGTTAACACAAGATGATGATTCTCCTAAAACGAATCAGACTAGATACAGATCCATGATTGGTGGATTGCTCTATTTGACTCAAACTAGACTTGATATCATGAATGTCGTATGCATTGTTGCAAGATTTCAAGTTGATCCTAACGAATCTCATGTGATAGCTGTGAAGAGGATTTTCAGGTACTTGAAGGGGACAATTGATTTTGGCCTATGGTATCCTAAAGAAGATGACCTTACTTTGAGTGCCTTTACTGATGTTGATTGGGCAGGAGATGTGAATAACAGAAAGAGTACCAATGGTGGCACATTTTTCTTGGGAAAGAAGTTGATTTCATGGTTAAGTAAGAAGCAGAATGCCATTTCTTTATCTACTGCAGAGGCAAAACACATTGTTGCTGCTAACAATTGTACTCAAGTATTGTGGATGAAGCAAATGTTGAAAGATATCAGAGTTGTGTATGATGAACCTATTGCTATATTCTATTATAATTCAAGTGCAATTAACATTTCTAAGAATCCAGTGTTGCATTCAAAAACCAAGCATATATCTATGAAGTTTCACTTTTTGAGAGAGAAGGTGAGTGAAAAGGAAGTCAGATTGGAGTATGTGCTCACTAAGGAACAGATTGCAAATATCTTTACCAAGCCCTTGCCTAAGGATACTTTTGAGTATCTCAGAGGGAAGCTAGGGGTGATTACCCCTCCTAATCAGAATTAAGATGCATTGACTTGCATCAATCCGCGCATTTCATAGTCATATCTTGTGATCCGGATTGATGTTGTGGTGGCTGCTACTCAAGGGGGAGTAGTCAGATGTTCAGAAATATGGTTCAAAGCTTATGTGGAGAAAGATAATGTGTATCTTTGTCATTGATGTCAAAAGGGGAGAAGAGTCATGTGAAAAACTGTGAAAGAGTTAAGGAGAAAAGAGTCAAAATCTAAGGGGGAAAAAGTGCTAAGAGAAAGTTGCGTTGATGGTGTTTTTCACATCATGTGTTGCCATCAATGCCAAAGGGGGAGATTGTTGGATATTGTTGATATGTGGTTGTCATTGATGTCAACACTATTGACATTAATATCTTTAAGGCTGTATATGTCAAGGATATTGATAGAATTGTAATTAAATAAGTTGCAAGTTGCCGGTGATGCAGTGAAGTTCAGTATGATGGCTAGCTCAGTATATTGATGATAAGAGGTTGTGGATTAAAGGGTTTGTTGACAAGTATATATAGTTTATCCACATGAAGTTTCAAAGGTTTGCATGAAGATTTGTTTGAGTTATGAGTATCTGTGTTCTGACAGTTGTTTTGTTGCTTTAGTTGGTGTTCCTGTAACAAGATGATGTGATTCTAGTAATTTGAGCTGTTGTGGATGCTTCTGTGGTGATTCATGATGCTTGTGGATGTTTCTAGACCGTTCTCTATCTGTGTTGTTGGTCCGCATTGATCGTTGTGCTCGCGATTGGTGATTTTCTTCTGTGAGTTCATGTTTTTCATGATCATGGCCAACAGGGTGATTGTAGCGTGTTGCGGATCTTTGAGGCATAATTTCTTAAGGTGTTTCATGTTCGAGACATGTTTTGGGTCCTTACTATGTTGTGGCTGGCATTGTTTGGTTCGCATTGATAAATTGTTTATTGTTTTGGGCCAACAGTTTGTACATATTTTTATATTTTGTTGGGCCAACATGTAGTTGATGTTATCCTTAGTTGTGGATATATATGATCGATTGTTTATACCATTTGATGGCATGGTGTGTGATGTATGCTGAGTGTTGCATGCGAACAATGTTCTAATCTTTCGAAGGTAGAAGTAAAGCGCGAAAAAGAGTTTATGTGCTTAACCGGAATTGTAATCAGGCATTAGAAGATGCTATTTTCTCAGTTCAAAATCTTTTGGATGTAATCCGAATATAACTATAAGACAGTGAGTCTTCCTTTGGGCAGTAAGCCTTTTTGTATTTGAGCAGTGAGCTCTATGCAGTGTGTCTGAATGCATGTGCACTCCCCATTTATAATACTTTTATACTTTTAACAGAGTATAATCTTGTGGACTAACCTCCACCGTGGTTTTTCCCCTAACAAGGTTTCCACGTAAAAAACCTTGGTGTTATGTGTGTTTTTGATGTGATGATGGTTTATGCTTTCATGTTTATTTATCAAATCTGAGAATAAGTTTAATAAGTATAATTTTTGTGACAACTGATTCACCCCCCCCCCCCAACCTTTCAGCTGTCTGCCCTTGTGTTGCCAATAGGATCCTCCCCATGTCAGAGAGCTGTTTGGACAATAATTGAAAAGGATGGGGCCAGATTTGGCATTTGTTCAATCTACGCCCCCAATGACTATAGGGATAGGGCAGGACTGTGGCAATGGTTATTTGATCTCCCAAACATCCCATGGATTGTGGGGAGTGACTTCAACATGGTCGAACATCAAGAAGATAGAAGTGGGGGAAGTAAGATGGAATGGAAAGGTAATGAGTTGTATTTTTTGTCACAAATGAAATCTAAACATCAACTGGTGGATCCTCTGCTTGGAAACAAGAAAGATAATAAATGCATCTGGTATACATGGTGCAACTCTCAGAAAAGGAATAGCAGAATTTATTGTAGTTTGGACAGGTTTTATGCCAACAAAAACTTTTTTAACTTTGACAAGAATGAGGAGGGCCAAATTGTTAAAGTCTATCCATACACTCTCTCTGATCATCATCCAATTCTGAGAAAAATAAGAATGAACTATAAAGAAGAAAGCAACAAAGTTAAAGATAACTTATTCAAACTAAACACCAGTTTGCTAAGGGATCAAGACTGCAACATTGCAATTTTTACCCTAAGAGAGATCAATAGGTGGATGTTGAAAGATGTTTCTGCAAGGGAAAGGTGGGAGCAAAATGTTAAAAGCTAGAAGGTGATTTTCCAAATTATTGGCAAAAAAGAGCTATGGACTCTAGACAAGAGGAACTACACATGAATAAAGAACTGCTAAAGGCTGAGAATAATAGCCAAAAGGACCCAGCCAACATTGCACTTTTAGAAGAAGTATCCTTGATCAAGGATTCACTAAGGAGAATCCAAACCAAAAAGGTTCAGGGTATGAGAGTCAAATCCAAAATGAACTGGCTAAAAAATGGGGATAGAGGAACCAAATTCTTCTTCAAAATGTTGAAAAGCAAAGAGGCAAAGGAGAACATTGAGAAGATTTGGATAGAAGATAATGTAATTGTGGATTAGGAGAAAATTAAAGAAGCCTTCTTAAACTTTTACAAGGATTTGTTCTCCTCAGGTGGAATCAATAGGGAAACAATCAAAGCGAAAGAACTTTGTAAGCAAGTCATTCCCAAGAAGCTAACTGAAGAGCTTGCTATGAATCTTGACAAAGAAATCACCATAGATGAAATCAAGAATGCTATCCATGCTCTAAATAATGATAAATCTCCAGGGGTTGATGGCCTCATTTTGGAATTCTATACGCAGAACATTGAATGGGTGAGTGAAGACCTCCTCTAGGTATACAGAGAAGCTTCCCTCAAGGGATCCTTGGGGTTCTCCCCAAAGAAGGTGATAAAACGCTCCTAAAGAATTGGAGGCCTATCACTCTACTAAATGTATCTTATAAGATTTTGGCTAAGACTCTGGCAAACAGATTGATTAGCATTCTTCCAAAATTCATTAGCATAACTCAGACTGGTTTCATAAAAGGCAGATATATCCTTGATAATTTGATCACAAGCTGGGAGGCCATGAATTGGGCCAAGATCTCAGATCAAAAGGTAGCAATGCTGCTTTTAGACTTTGAAAAAGCATATGATAGCGTAGAATGGGACTTTCTACTCCTAGCACTGGAAGCATTTGGCTTCCCCAACAGTTTTTGTAACTGGGTCAGAATTTTCATGAAGGATGCTAATGCACAAGTTGAAATCAATGGCTCCCTAACTAAAGAATTCCTATTAAGGCAAGGCTGTCCTCTTGCCCCTGCCCTGTTTGTAATTGCTGTTGATGCAATCTTTTATCTACAAAGAGATTGCTCGGCCTCTCCTAGAGTCAAAGGAATCTCCCTTCCAAAAGTGAGGAGCTCTTAAATCTGCAATTTGCAGATGATACAGCCATCTTCTTGGATCTTGATGAAAAGAACATGGACTCCCTTATGGAATAATTAAGGCTGTTTTACCTTGCTTCAAGGGCCAAGATATCCAATTCTAAGTCCATCATGCTGGGTTGGCAAGACACCCCTCCAAAATGGTTTGAAAAATTTGAGATACAGTGGGGGGTTCCAGACAAACAAGTGAGATACTTGGGGATTCCGCTTGCAGTTAATCCATGTTTGAAAAAAATGTGGCAGTGGATAAAAGGAAAAATTGAAAGCAAACTTGGGAAATGGGATAAGCAATACCTTACCTTGGCAAGAAGGATGCAGATTTGTCAAAAAAATCTTGGCATCTTACAGCTTGTATTATTCTTCTGTGTGGCTCTTCAGTAGCTACCAAATGAATGAGATCTAAAAAAGGATAATGAAGTTTCTTTGGTCAGATGGAAAAGGCAAAAAAAAGCAGCACTCGGTTAAATGGGAGTGGTGTTGTGTGGAGAAGGCAAGAGGGGGTTTGGGGTTGAAAGATCTAAGACTGCATGGGATTGCTCTTGCAGTCAAGTGGATTATAAAGTCCCTTCAAGGGAATGAGCCTTGGAAGATACTCATAAGGAATAATATTCAGTTGGCTGTCCCCAGACAAGCCAAATCTTGGAAGTCACTCCCCCTTAGTGACCTTGTGGCAGGTACCTTTCCAGTGTTGCCTGCAGGATCCTTGTTCTTCAAAAGCCTCTAGAAAGCTTGGGAAGCTGTAAATAACAAAATTAATAATAAAAATGTCATTGACAATAATAATTGTATCCTGGGTGAAAGATCCATTTGGTGGAATTTAAGGCATAAAGATAAGCCTCTGGCACTCATGCAGGGGTGCTCAGCCAAGAGCTGGGCTGCTAAAGGAATAAAGTGCTTTAAAGATATTTTAATCAATGGGGAAATCAAAAACTGGGATATCCTGAGCAATGAATTTGGTCTACCCTCCTCTAATTGGAGAACCTACTCCATGGTTAAAAAATCTTGTGAATCTCTTCTGCTGCCCAGAATGTGCAGCAGCAATGTGGACTGTTTGAGTCACCTATGTTGGGAGGATGGCACCCCTCTCCACAAAGTCAACACTAAAATCATTTATAAATCTTTAACCAATAATAATGCTATCTTTAATTCCTTAAATCAAGTGTGGAATCTGTCTCTACCTAATAAAAAGTGGCAATCTGCCTTCATAAATAATTGGGCTAGCTGTTTGGAGCCAAAGAAAGCTTGTTTTAAATGGTTGTTAATTTTACAGAAATTACCTTATAAGTTTAATCATACTGAAATTGACTTGTGCAGTTTTTGCAGACAACCTGAAACAATTAAGCATATTTTCTTTGATTGCCTGTTTGCAAAAGAGGTTTGGAATCTATTTTTCTTTAAGTTTAAAAGCTGGAATGGTAATATTAAATGAATTGAGATCAAAATTAGTAAAGTAGATGGATTTAGTAAAGAATGTAATTTGTTTTGGCTAATCCTTACCAATGAAATTTTATGGCTTATATGGATCAAAAGGAATGAGGAAAAACAGCAAGGGGTGAAAAGAACGCTTACTGAGTTTTACAAAAAACTCATGTTTCATAAAATTGTTGTGCAGGTTACAATAACCCTGGAGATTTCAAAGCAAAAATTCATGAATTTCTTGCAAGATGGAGTTGTACTAATGAACACAAGTGAAATCAAGTATGGGTGCACCTGGGAGTTTGACAAAGACACAAGCATTCCACTGCTTAAAGGCATGGTTGAACTGCTAAAGAATATTAATCAGGAGATGGAGGATAAGGCAAAAAAGGATAGGCACTGCACTAGGTTCCATGTGAATGCTCCTTCTGATTTGGGTATTGAAGCTGTTCGCTCAAATGAGGACCTATCTGTTAATTACCCGCCTCCTGGCAGGCCTGCTTGGGAGGACTTTGAAGAGAGCAGGGCTGAGTGATTCAGAATTTTTTTTGTCCTGGTAGATAGAGAACACATAGTAACTACTATGATATAATGTAACTATGAGCTGATAGAGAGCAGATAAAATAGACTTTAGAGAGAGATTGCATAGTATATACTGCATAAAGCAGTGGATGATATATATATATGGATAATGCTTAATGCATGGATGTAACTGTTTTTTGCACGATTATTAATACAAAAAAAAAACTCTGAAATCTTCACACCAAAACCTAGAATCCTCAAACCTCAATAACATTGAAAACTAGAAAATATGGATCAGTTGTAGGACCAAGGCAATCCCTATGTGGAATAGCACTAGAAGGCTAGGAGAGTTTTCATCCCCGAAACCAACATTCCAAAGGATTTTCATCCTCAAAAGAAGAAAGAAGAGTTCCGTTTATTCTTGGCAAGTAAAATTTTTGAATGAGCAAGAAGACCCTCCTTCCTTTTATAACTTTTTGAAAAAATAATATAATATTATTTTCTTTTTGCTTACTTATTTTATTATTTTCTTTTTACTTAATTATTCCCTCGAAATGAAAACAAAACAGTGAACCCCGGGGACGCATCCCAAGGCCTAAGCGTTTTGGAGCAGGGGCGTCGGCGTGGGGACGGCATTCCCGTCTCCTGCGCCACCGTTTTGGCTCGCTGCCGGAGGCGAAACGTCCAGCGTCTCCGAGACACCGAGGGAGACGCCTAGGCGTCCCTCGAGCATCTTGGGGACACCCAGGCGTCTCCCGCGGCGGACAGCCAAAAAGTGATTTAAAACAAAAATTTAAAACATTTTTTTTATATTATATTGGTTCTATTTGAACCCTAAGGGCATGTGGGGCCCATCTAAACTCTTACATGCCTTCAAAAGGCCCTCTAATCTTCATTTTTATTCACATTTGCATTTCTACTTGTTTGCTACAGCAAGAAGAAGAAGAGTGAAGGCTGAGGAAAGAGTGATTGGAGGAGTGAAAGGAGTGATTGCAAGTGAAAAAGGAGTGTCAAGGAGCAAGAAGAAGAAGAGGAGGAAGATTCTTCACCTTGTTGAAGAGATTTTTCAAGCAAAAGGTAGGGTTTTTAACTGATTTTTTATTTTATTTTCTGATTTTCAATGTTTTTTTATTTCTTGTTGTTTCATTTTTTAATTTTTCTTATTTCATTTCTTGTTGTTCCATTTTCTAAATTAATTTAGAATCTTAGATTTTGTTTTGCAATTTAAAGTTTGTTGAAAAATTTAAATATAGAGTTTTTTTTTTTAATTTTAAAGTAGGGCATAGGTTGAAACTATGTGTTTATTGAATTTTTTTTCATTTTGTGAAATGTAGTGTCAAAATGAGCTCCCATAGTCATGAAATGAGTGAGGACGAGCTGGAAACTGATTCTCATAGTGCAATCCAATCAGAATATGAACCTAAGCATGAGGATGAGCTCAATGAGGGGGGTGAGCATGGGTCAAATCCGGAAGGGCAAACTAGTTCTATAGCTAGTGCACCAGTTTCTACTGATTGCCCTTCCCAGCTTTTGGCAAAGTGGGCTAGGGGTCCTTATGATCCCAAATCTCCTCTCAAACAATTTGCAACAAGAATAACAGCCCCAACGTCATCAATTGGTGGTACGAGGAAATGGAAATGCAACATTTATGGTGATGATTGGTTTGGGAGCATCACCGGAGTTAATGCACACTTCCTATTTTGGCCAGGAAAAGGTGTGGGAGCATGTGATTTTTTGAAGAAAGCTAAAAATTTGAAATACAGAATTGAGTTCAACAAGCTTTGGGGTGTTCCAGATGACGTGGCAATTCCAATGCCTACTACCTTGTCTGGTAGGCAACATATTCAGACTATTCAGCAGATTCAGGAGCAGCAAATGCAGAGGCAGCCACATATTTCTACTCCTACATTGCATCAGAGAGCAGGAACATTGTCAGGGTCAGCCTCAGGACCGTCATCCACTTATAGCACTATGGCTGAATCACAACAAGGCAAGGGGAAACGCAAGATGCAAAGTCAGCCTAACCCCATAGCTGATTTATTTAATGTGCACCTGAGGGATCAGATAGATGATTCCATTGGCAGGTTCTTTTTTGCCAATGGAATCCCATTCCATGTAGCTCGATCTCCTTATTATAAGGAGATGATTTCGATGGTGGCGAAGGGAGGACCATCATATGTGCCACCAGGTGAGCACAAATTGAGGACCACGATCTTGGATAACAACTATGCCAAGATCAATTCATTGATGGAGACGATGAGGCATGTTGGGAGGAGTCTGGATGTAGCATAGTTATGGATGGGTGGACGGACATTAGGCATCGTCCACTCATCAATGTCATAGTTACATGCTCAGAGGGCCCATTCTTTCTCAGGGCGGTTGATTGTTCAAGGCATCGAAAAGATGTTGATTTTCAGTTTGAGATCCTTCGGGCAGCTATTGAGGAGATTGGGCCACAAAATGTGGTCCAAGTAGTGACAGATGCAACACATGTGTGCAGAGCTGCAGGGAGGCTTATTGAGGTAGCATACAGACACATTTGGTGGACTCCATGTTGTGTGCATGCCATGAACAATGCACTCAAGGACATGGGGAAGATTGAGTGGATTAGAGGAGTGGTCAGCAATGCTAGAGATGTGCAGATGTATATCTACAACCACCACACTTCACATGCCATCTTCAGGAGCTTCGCGAAGGAGTTCTTGAAACCAGTTGAGACCAATATGCATCCTATTTCATTCTTTTGGAGAGAATGCTTGAGTTGCAAGAGCCACTGCAACTCATGGTTATGACACAAGAATGGAATCGTTGGGATGGGGCCAGGACAGAGCAGGGGAAGAGGGTGAAGGAGATAGTGAAGAGTGATGCATTTTGGCATGATGCAAAATATATTGTCGCCATCATTACACCAGTTGTACAGGTCATCAGATATGGGGATGGGGATGCACCTAACCTTGGGGAGGTGTATGAGTGCATTGATTCTATGCTTGGTCAGATGAGGGCAGTTGTGCGAGAGAAGGACCCCACTTTAGCATTCTACAATGTTTACATTCAGCCTATTATTCAGCGTAGATGGGACAGCCTAAACACTCCCTTGCACATGGCTGCTTATGCATTGAATCCGAAGTGGTACATGCCTAGGCCTGGGAGAGTTACACCGATTCAGGATGATGAGGTGAAGGAAGGGTTCTTCAAATGCATTGATAGGATGTATGATGCTGAAGCTGCTGGCAACATTCGCACTGAGTGGACGAAATTTGCTACTCTTAGGGGTTATAAGGCTGCAGCAAAGGCGGACATAAGAACTATGGCACAGGAGGATCCGATTTTGTGGTGGACTTGTCATGGACCGAAATCACTGACTACCACACTAGCCATTTGTTTGCTGTCCCAGGTTTCTAGTTCTTCAGCTTCTGAGAGGAACTAGTCTACTTATAGCTTCATCCACTCTCTTAAGAGGAATAGACTTACCTCTAGGAGAGCAGAGAAGCTAGTGGCTATACATAGTGCCTTGCGTATCACTGACCGCAGGACACATGTGTACAAGGAGAGCCCAGCAACACGGGATGTAGAGCCAGAGGAGCCATCACAGATTGATGAGGATGAGGATGCTTCAGATATAGGGCTGGTTGGTGTTCCTTTGGCGGATCTTGACCTTGAGGAGTTCAGTGGTTCCAATGATGAGGAGTTTGCCGACCTTCCGAGGGATGATTAGAGGCCTCTGCCTCCTTCACTACATTTTGTCATTTTGACATTTTGATTTTGTACTTGTTTTGATATCATGCTACTCATTGTAATCATCTTTATGATCAGATATTTTTGATATCATATAATAGAAATCTTCCATTTGCCAATTCAACAATTGTTACATTGTAGTATTGAGTATTACTATTCTAATTTCTAATTAGTAATTCGATATTGAAAACTTCAATATTCAATGTTCAATGTTCAAGTATTTGTATTTACTATTTACTAATTTAGTATTTCAATTTTGCTATTTTACTTCTTAATAGTCTTATACATCTTTTCATAATTAGCATTTTAAGTACCATATGTATAGTATATAGTATTTACACCCCCTCCCCCTTCCCGCCCCCCCTCCCCCTTCCCGCCCCCCCTCCCGCCGTCTCGAAATTGAGGCCCCTTTGTCCCCCCGTCCCCAACTTCGGTGGAACATAGCTTAAAATGACCTTTTAAATAGTTAAATATAAGCCATCTTTTAATTTATAACTCAAAGTTACTTTTTGACAACTTAATTTAATTATTTAACTAATTTCCCTTTTTTTTTCATCACCCCATTAGCCTTCATGAAAATTTGAAAAAAATAGGTTAAGGGTTTTTATTAAACCTACACTAGAGAATTTATTAAACTTATGCTAAGAAGGGAACATGACAGTCCTCACCCCCTGAAATTGCTTGTCCACAAGCAATTGCGAATTGGGATGCCCCAAAATTTGCTCTATTTCCCAATTGGCATCTGGTTGATGGGACCTTGCACGTGTATATTGTGTGCTACCTCGTGGATCCTCCAAAGTATGAAACCCCTCCCTTAACATCCTTGGTGCGTGTCCTCACCACTAGGCCAATATTTTGGTGTAGTGGCACATTATAGTGGTATTAAAGTCAAGGTTGAGCCCTACGGGCATGATGAACAACCCGGATAAATGTTCCTTTGTTGTGTCGACAAGCATGCACCCAATCCAAATGGTGGGGCCTCTACGTGTTTGTTGCGTGCTACCTCGTGGATCATCTAAAGGACGAAACCCCTCCCTTAATACCCTTGGTGCTTGTCCTTACCACTAGGCTAGTATTTTGGTGTAGTGGCACATTACAACATGCAAAATTGTCACCTATGAATTGAAAAAAATTTAAATTTGGTCTCTTAACTAAGTGCAAACAAAGCCCTCTATGTGAATTGTGTTATGTCTTTAGAAAGGCTGAAGTCATTATTGTAAGGAGGGAATTGGAAAACAAGCTACTTAATTAGATTACAACATCCATTTTAGTCTTTAATCTTCTTGTGGCAATGCAATTGGAATACACTGTGATTGCTTAAGCTCTAGTATTTGTGATAAAGTTAAAACCCTAGAAGTATCCTCGTATCTTGAATTGGTGCATCAATCAAAAAATATAGTTGTCCAAACCTAAAGCCCTACAAATTTGTTAGTTCTATGAACACCAAGATACTTATGAGGTTATCCCATGGGCTGGAATGAGGTGTAAGAGGTCCATTGAAAAGAAAAATCTTCAAAAGATTTTTTTAAGGATGCCAAGGGTAATATCGAGGATCCCTGACTCAAATTCCTAGAGGTAAATTATTTGAGATCTTCTATGACAAAGAGACCCAATCACACCTAGTATGTAATGCTTGGCCTTGAGTATTTGACCTAGCCAAAGTTGTGGACCCAAATTGTTTCCCTATGCCAAAGATAGTAGAATGGGACTAACTATGCTACAGCGAGAAGACCAAAGAGGAATCTTATCTACACTTTGAATAGAGAGACAATTCAAAAGGTATTTCAATCAAAACACCTAAGGCTAGGGCATAATTAGATTTGAAAAGATCAGCCTTAAATTGTAAGAAGGATAAAAATCATTATAGAAGAAGCAAGTTGCCTCGCTACAGGGTGAAGGAACCAAGAACAGTTAAAACAATCATTCTAGATGACAAGAATAAGCAAATGAATATAAGTAAGTCTGTACCTTATCTTCAGGAAACTTTCCAAAGTTTATGTCAAGTTACAGGACAAGATGTACCTTATCTTCAGGAAACTTTCCAAGGTTTATGTCAAGTTAGAGGACAAGATGTTGGAAATCAAGTATGCCCTGCATCTCCAGGTTTTGTTGTAGACAATCAGAATCTACATAAAATACATTGTTTGTAATATTTGGCCAGGCAGATTCATATTGAGATAATTGAATTTAATAAGCCTCCACAAAAAGGTTTAGAAAGTACTTTGTCCTGTCACATTTTCTTGCATACTGACATAATAAGCTGGAAATAATTTACACATCTCCAAGTCTCCCCAAAGGCCAAGTTAATCCTGTGCAATTATGGACCGTTCATATGGATAGGCACCACAAGCGTGTCTCTTGTGTCATATTTAAGAATTTCTTTGCCAACCTATTGTTAACAAATTTTAGGGTCTATAGGCCAAGACTAACAGAGGATATAAGGGAATTAAGTAATCATGCGAAGCCTAAGGGAGAATCGATGCAGAATAAGGAAGACTGGTTCTTCTTTAAGGAATTTGAAGAGAGGTTTATCCTTACATAATTTTCCAATTTGTATTGTACTGAAAGGTGCAATTAAAACACTAACAAATATATAAATTGAATTTAGGAGGGGTTGTATTCCACTAAAAACAAAATGTAAAAAATTGTTTAAATTGACGAATTAAGTTATTCAATTGCCTAAGCTGAGCAAGTAAAAACGCCTGGTGCTATTTGTGCTTCAATATATGAATACATCGAATGTGTATAATGAACCACGCGTATTGAACATATGCATAATAAAATATTATAATTGCAAGCATGAATGCAAATTCGATTTCATGGATTTTGGAAAAGAATACACACAGTTTTTGTGACGGGTTGGCTTTGTGCTTCGTCTGTAGTAGCCATGTGAACAGGCCAAACGCCAAGAAATTTGTGTTTTCGCAATGGCGTCCCACGAGCAAAATATGCTTTCTCCGGTGATGGTGAAAATTGAAAATCAGCGTGTGTTGGAGGGAAGAGGTTAATTTTGTTGGCATAAGGGAGGCGATGGGGTTGGGAATGTAAATGAAAGGGAGCTACAACACGAGCTTCCATCAACTCGGGGGAATAAGTGGACCAAAAATGTGGCACAGATAGCAGTAATAAGCGCGGAGATTATCCATTGTAGGTTTTATCGACCATCAGCAACGTGGATTTTTATGGTCCTGAATCCTGATAAATTGATAGTCCTTCATACTTTTCAGGGGTGACGACGATTAATTGATTTTCCTTCCCGGGAATTTTGGATCTCAAATAGTGGAGTTTTATCTTGATTGTGATCTTTTTCACGAGACATTTCTGTCTCGTTTGTGCGAATTTAATGGTTTCCTTTTACACGGATTTAGGATTTCCTACGCATATTACCATTCCGTCAAATGAGGCATTTCATTTCTATTTTTATTTATTTTTAAGGCTGATAGGTCAAGATTCTATTCTTCTATTTTAAAATTTTATTTAAAACAAATTGGTGGTCCAAAATTTCTTATAAATAGTGTATTTTTATTATTTTTATACTCTAAATATATGTAATATTATCTGATATGTTTGACATTTAAAAATAAAGTTATATGTAATATTGTTTGGTATGTCTATTTTATAAATTATATTTAATATAATTAAAAAAGTTGGTGTTATAAAATTAAATATTTTATGTAAATTAAAAAATATGTGACAGTCAAATGTGTTTTACTTGATAAGTTATTATTATATAAACTTTCTTAATAATTCTTAAAATTATGACAATACAAAATGTTAGTGGTACAAAAATAATATTTTGTATGTCAATTAAAAAATATGTAATATCAATATCACTCAAGTAAAAATAATAAGTAAAAAAAGTGAGTAGTATGATGAGTGAGCAAGGGTAGGAAAATTGGCGTGGGTGAAGGCAAGAAAATTGGTAAGGGAATAATCGAAGAAACTAGAGCAACCAAGGGCTAAAATAGTGGAGCATCCAAGAGTAGAGGAATGGTGAAAGATTCGGAAGAGAATGGTGGGATCTCCCACTTCAAGAAGATTATCCTCAAAGGCATGAAGAGACAATAGATTTTTATTAGTAGGGCAAGTGTGGGAACAAATAGTACTTGAGACCTTAAAGACTATGCTCTCCTTCATGATGCAAAAGTCATGTGTGAAAGAGTTATACAAATATGGTTAAGGGTTCTCCAATCAAGCACTACCAAGATGATTTTAGTCTAAAAGTTCAAGAGGATCGGCTACCTTGAGATGAGAAGGAAAATCAAATTTTAATTTTTTAAAAGTTGGTAGCAACCCAACTTTCAAAATAATGATCACTCAATTTGGACTCCACCTCCACTGTCTAAAGATAGGAGATGGCAAGAACGATGCACTCAAGATATGCCTCTAGAGATCAAAATCCCCATCCTCCAATAGATTTGGGATTAACGGGGTCTAACACTGTCTCCTCTATTTGGAGACTTACACTTTCCTATCTATCCATATTTTATGATTCATCTCTCTGAATATTATCTTCTTCATTTACTGCTACACAAGGATTCTTTTCATTTTCAGTTCCATCTCTTACAAACTATGTAGCTTCTTCTTCTGGAATTTCAGTTTCAATTTCATTTTCAGCATGGCCTTTATCTGAATCTTCAAAGACCTACAAGTATTCATCAACATTTTGCACATTCCCAAAAGAAGGTTGGGAATCAAGAGTATCTTCAACAACTCTTTGATCAATAGTATTTTTCTTTTCATCTTCCCTTGTTTCCATTTCAAGTACGTTACGGTTCCCTGCATTTGAGGCGAGTGTTCCTTGAATAAATTCTTCTTCTTCAATATTTATAGGGTTAGAGCTCGTATCCTAAATTTCTTCTACCACTGGGTGTACCATGGGCTTGACTTTAGACTTCTCTTGTACTTTCTCCCACATAGCACCCCATTTATCTACTTGTTCCTTAATTTTGGCTTCATCTTCCTCAGAAATTTCCTCTAAAGCTATAGGAGTCTCGCCCAGTCCTTGCTTCATACTAGCCATATTAACAGAAGGGGGAGAAGTAAATAATGTTGCAGCTCTTTGAGATGCAGACCTAGTTTGCATACCAACATTCCCTATTGCTCTTGATCCTTCATCGCTATTTACTCTTATTTTGGGTCTGGCTATAGAAGAAGATGCAGCTTTAGGCCTCGCTTTTGATTTATCTTTACCTGTCTCTACATCTTTTTGTTTATCAAATGGTTTTATGGGAACTTCATGTCTTATTACTTCAAGGGTTTTTCTTCAATTCTAACACCTAGAGTAGCCTTTCTAGTCTTTCTTTTCTTCTTGGCAGGCTCTCCACTTTCAAAAGTAGTTTCATCTCTTTGTTTTCATCTTTTATCTTCTTAGGACTGGCCTTGTAAATTCATCAATTGATGTCATGTCTTTATTGTCAACACCTGGGTCTAGAATGGGTTCATCATATACCCTGTCATCATTGTAGAACTGGTTCAGTACCTGACCATCATCTTCTTCCAATTGGTCTAGGATTTCATAAAGCTTGAGCATCTGAGCAAATCTTAAAGTCATTCTTTCATACTATCTTCTTCTCACAACGTGTTCATCTTCACAGTTAAGCCAATAATCTTCTAAATGAGGCACATGAGCATGATAACCAGCTACATTTCTCTCAATATTTCCTTCAATATCATAGTACACTCTTCGGAGTGAAAATTCTTCAAAATGATAGGTCCTCAGCTCTTCTTCACACAAATCAGTTACTCTAATTACATTGCACTTATAATTTCCTATTGTGATGGGAAATTAAAAGAGGCCTTTTTGTGAGCATGGTTGTAAAGAGCCTAAGATGGTTTTAACTATCTCACTAATTCTAGTAAAATAATTTTACCTATAGGATACCTGGGCATCATAAATGGGTGTCCATTAAATCCCTCCACTCTAATGTAGGAGTAAGTTGGGAACTATATGTACCAGCCTCCCATTGGCCGAATGGCACTTTGTGCTTCTAGGGATAGTCTCTTGGATTTATCACCTTCCATTGTTCTCACCAGTTTCATGGAGAACAAATCATTAAATTTTCTATAATCATCTTTATATCTATGAACAGTTATTTGGGGTAAATGTGCATATATCAGACTATTGTCAACTTGCGTGCCCAGAGTACCAATGTATTTTAACCCTTGTTTATTGGCTCTCATAGCACAAGATTAAATAACATATGATGACATGTAGAAACACTTGGTTTTGGGGAATGCAGTAATCTGTTCATGCAATTTGTCGCTTATCAATTTTCCCTAATGCAACTCCACAGGACCCTCTATCATGTGAGATATTATCATGAACATCCAGGGTTTGGATTTGCTTGCATCTCAAAATAGCTACTCTACTCAACAAAGTTATAATGTCTTGCATTTATTGTTTAAGCATTGACCTCTAAATTACCTTGGTCTATGGTGTAATTGGTTGTTGGCACCATTGGGTGCTCATAATTTCTCTATTGTGCTCCTCAGTGCTCTGATATGTCTTGGCCTTGGCTTTTAGGTCAACATTGAACATCTGTGTGTAGGAGGGGAAACCAAATGTACACACGATTCCTTTCTGTGACAAGTCTACATAAATTCTTCCCTCTTTCTCAACAATCCTTTTGGCTGGGTTGTAATAGCTTATGCATTGCATAACTAATTCAGGAGCTTCCATTGCTAGCAGAAACCCTCCTACAAGAAGTAACTCATTTGATACGACATTTTTGGTACATTGGGTAGCATTTTCTTGCAACGACCGTGAACAGATTTCAATGTCGAAAGACCATCTCATGTGGGTATTTGTAACCACTGCATTAATGGGTACTGCTTGTGTATTGCAGTACTTGAATTCATCTTCTGCTCTTGCGTCAGAAGTGCTCATTTTGGATATAATGTGCTCTACAATTTTCAAAATATTCATCTTGTGTGCGAGTTAGGGTTAAATTCAACCAAACTTACATTTCATAACATTTTTAATTCATTTTCTATTAAATTTAACAACTCGAAGAAAATTTAACATTTCAATTTCAGAATGAGAAAATACCATTATCCAGATTCTCTAGCTTGAGAAACTCTTAGCAAAATATTGGTTATTCGGAACATATCTGGTTCTGGTTAAAAATGGTGATTCTTTAGAATGCAACTTCAAAACCCTTGGTAGCTACAACTTAGTTTCTCAAAATTTTGCCTCTTTGCGTGCTAATGTCGTTTCATTAATTCAATATCTTTAGAAATTTTGCAATATGACATGAAGTGGAGTGTTGTAAAAGCAATTGCATGTTTGAAGTAGTTCCAAGTACATAGGTAGTTCACCACCTTCATTAATTACCTGTTATTTTGCATTAATTCCTAGAATAAAGGTGCAATCATTACGGATTATGGTTGAAATCACAAACACCTAGATTTCTATGTTGGCTCACTATTTGAGAAGAAAGACGGTGCGGTGATTATACTTGGCAATTAGATGCCGCACCAATTCTTTTCAAGGTATATGTCATTAAAGATATGTGATTGATGATCATTGGGGGTGAGGCTTTTAGTACTACTTTCGAAAGGATCAAACAACACCGGGATCTAGGAAATTCTTTTTGGAGAAAGAGAAAATCATAACAAGAGAAATGGCGGAAACTGAAATAGAAAAATAAACTTGATGAAATTTCAAAGCAAACTTTTCGGTTTCTAAATTTTACATCAATAAAACACCAGACTCCAGTAAAATAGGGGATTACTGGGATTAGAAATTTTGATCAATGAAATACTGGGCGGAGCTAGAATTTTGAAGATATAAACTCCTTTGGCTCAACGCAGGATTCTGGGATTCTGGTTTTCGGTAATAGACTAAACATTAAGAGCATACTGAAACACCAAAACTAAGAGAACAAAAGGTTATAATACAAAGAGGCCAAGTGAAAATGAGAGAGGAAAAACCAGCAACCAGTCAAGCATCAAAACAATGTCGAAGTGAGCAAAAACAACAAAACAAAAAGGGCAAAGGAAAAAAAAACAAAGGGGGTCCACATTTTTCCAAGGGGAAAAATGGGGCGTGTTGTGAGACCACACAACAAGACTCATTCACCACTTGTGGTGAATGAGTCTAGTTTGGATTTTTTGGAACTTCAAGATTTGAATGTAGTCTTCACTATTTGCTCTTTTTGTTCCTCTTTGTTTCCAGATCTGAAACCCTGATTTTCAGGACTGTAAGTGACTTTTTGTGAGGATTATGATCTTGCAAATGGGGAGACAACTCCAACAAATTTCTCCAAGCTTGTAATCTAATATTCAATGATCCTTCACATCTTCAAAGCACCTAGATCTGCAATTACACAAACAGAGAGAGAAAGTGTTGATTGTTAGGGAATAGGGGTTTGCCTTGGTCAAACCCCTTTATAGGTAATTAAACCAAATGATGAGACAATGAAATGAAGGCATGAAAAAAGAAACAAAGAACATGAATCATGGACAATAATACCTTGAATGATTCCTTGTAAATGATGTCTTGTAAATCTACAACTCAACATGAAATGGCCATGAAGGATGTAGATCTTGATCTTGACAATAGGTGTAGAACAAACCTTGACCTTGGATGTTCAATGCTACATCACAACACTAGCTCAATAACATGCTTGATGCTTGATATGCTTGACATGATGATGGATCTTGAAATTCTACAACAATTGATGAAGAATTTTTCCCTTGAATGCTCTTGTAAGCACTTGACTACACTTGTGAACTCAACTTTGCTAGGAGGATGCTCATTCAACTTGCTAGGTGTAAAATGAGTGAAAGAAACTTGTATTTATACTTAATTATGAAAGAATTCTCGAAATTACAACACTACAAGCCAACATCAGATCTAGGAGAATAAAATCCCACCAAAAAATTGAATTAATTTTAATTTTGGGCTACATGGGACTCATTCACTCAAGGTGGCGAATGAGTCCTGTTAGGCATAATGTATGGGACCAAAAATCAAAACTGCTTAGAAAGGTGTAGAAATAGGTTTGGGACCCAAAAATCTAGGTGGGGCTCATTCACCCAAGGTGGCGAATGAGTCCCAAATCACTAAATTTGGGCCACACAAGCCAAAAACACCTGAATTATGATTGGCTAATGACTGGTGTCAAGATTATCCTCAAAAATATGCAATAAATGAGGATTGTAGATGCAAAATAGGGCTAATTAAAGCATAAGAAATCCCAATTATTAATGATTAGCCTAGATAAGTGTGAAAGTAGGTTACAACACTCCAAATAAGGCAAGATTAATGTTTAAAAAGAGGTGTATTAGGTTTAGTTATTTGATAAAACCTTAGAAAAGTGTGAAAGTGTGTTATAACACTTCACAACACTTTAGCAAGGTACAATTTAAATTCATTGGTTCACAAGGGCCCAAGACCTAATGTGAATGTGTCAATCACATTGCAACACTAAATCAAGGCAACATTAAGCCAAACTCACAAGGAGGGCCCAAACAAACCAAGAAAAGTAGAAGAGTTACTTTTTCTATGACTCCAGCTAGCCCCCACTTTAGTGAGAGGATGAACTTGCTTCAAACTCACACTAAAGTAGACATTCAAGATGGGTCCAAGTGTACCGATATGGATGGTCTAGGATAACAAAGATTGAGGAGGTGATCAAACCCCCAAAATCCAAGATCCCAAGTCAAACCAGCACGAGCATAAATGGACACACATAAGGTATGCAGCATCAAGATACGCAAACATGCAATTCCAATAACTAAAAGAAAGAAAAATGAGGTGGATCAAGCTTCAACCGTTTGTCCAACATGTTGTGGATCAGATCAAATTTGTTTTTCCAAAGATGCACACTCACTTTGAGGCAACATAACTCCTAGCTTTCTGTTGGGTGAGTATCCAAAGAGGTGAGACACATACACATCTTGTCGGTATGTGCTCACACACACACACAAGTGGCTATGGGGAAAGTCATGCCTCGGTCGGGCTTCCCTCAAACCATACCAAATTTATACTTTTTGATAACTTTAATAAGGTGCCATGTAAAAATGATCTTCAAACTTCATGAGGCAAGCAAAGCTTCGTATGCTTGGAGCTCATGAACAAACAATGAACTTCGAGCTTCATGAGGCAAGAAAAACTTTGTATGCTTAGAAATCATGAACAAACAAGATGGCACCACAGTCATGTAAGGTGTGTTATGCAAGGTGGCCATATGACGATTTTTGTAAATAGGAAATAGTGTAAGGAATGTTCAAAGGGATTTTACTTAATTTGTGCAAGGTCTCTTCTTAGGGAACATCGTGCCTAATGTCTCCAAGAGAGGAAAATTCAGAGAAATATCACAATCTTGAAGGGAATCAAACCCAATGACACCACCAAGAAAAGGACACATCGCAAGAAGAAGGAAAATCACACAGTGAAATGTGAGTGTCGATGTATGCCCCCACTTTAAAGTGGTTGCTAACACCATCATTGTGAGCAATTGATTTAAAGTAGAAGAAGACATGAGAGGCTATCCGGAAATCCCTATGCCAAGTCATATGTTTCTGAACCAAACTACATCATAAATAAGTATGTCACATGCGGGGAAACTTAAGGCATGTTGTCCACATCCCAAACTTGCTCTTATATATTATACATGAAAGGTGATCAACTAGACAAAAGAGACGACAAGTGACATACGAGGACAAGGCTAGCTAACCCATTTCCCCCACTTAGTGCAGGACAAGGATGAGCCAAATATGATGAAAATAAGTATTAGTTAGAGGAGTTAGGTGCTTCAAGATAAGGAAGAGCACCACTCTCCTTAAGGTGTTGAATTTTGTTAGTTAAAGCCTTGCATTCGTTAGTAGAATGACCATGAACTCTATGATATGAGTAAAATGAAATCTTGTAGTAAAATTTCTTTCATGTTCTTGGAGGGAGGGATATCAAATGATCTTGGAGGAGTCTCGAAAAAATACCTTCTTGATCAAGAGTAGAGGATGTTTTGTTATTTTGCGATAAAGATATCTCTTGCTTAGTACAAGATGTCATACTTACACAAGACTCTTTAGATTATGAGATTTTGTACTCTCCTTTATAGGAGGGTATAAAATCTAACGAATTCAAATCAATAGTGTTTTGGGTGATGACATTGACATTAAGCAAAGATTTATGTGTTTGTTTTGTTTCTTGAAAAGGATAACAATAAAGACCACTAGTGTTTATCAATTCAAGATGCACTACTATTAAAGTCAGCTTAGAAGAATGTTTTGTAGTAGTATTGATATTAAGTGAAGGCTTGTTTATTTCTATCAAAGGATAATAACCAAGACCATTAGTTGTTTCTTGCATGTTAGGTTCTATAGGGACACGGATACCTTGTTCTCTAGCACCACATCCTTTTACACTATATCCAAGTTGTTTCATAAGCTCATAACCTCTTCCATAAATATTTTTCATTTCTTTAGGATTCAGAGGTTGTTGATAGTCAGTTTCATCAAAGTTTTTTGTGTATGTTGTCTTTTCTTCTAAAGTGGTTGAGGGGTCTTCCAAATTTTGTATTGACATTACAGCTTTTTCTTTTCCCTTTTCAAACTATTTGTTTATGATCTTGTATTCTCCCATGAATGTTGGTGTGGAAACTAAGGAACCCCAATCATCTTCTAATAGTTTCATGACTTCTTCAATGTGTTTTTCTTTGTCTTTTTGTTGCACAGGTTCTACTTGTGTTGTTGGTGTCAAGGTTTTTAAAGGATTTTCTTTTTTTTTCTCAATGTTCAAACAACTATTTGGTTTGGGATCATCTTCAAGTATGTACACTTTGTTGTTTTAGATGTATTTTATTTTTTGATGAAGAGTAGAAGGCGCCCCATTCATTGCATGAATCCATAGTCTGTCTGAAAGAAGATTATATGAAAGATCATGAGGCATAACATGGATTAGTATTTCTAATGTGGCCTTTCCATCTCTAATAGGCAAAGTGATCACACAAAGCGGTTATTTTCCTCCATTGTAAAATCCCTTATTAGATAAAGAATTAGGTTGAATATTTGATTTATCCACACCAAGCCTATCCAAAAGGCTTACACTACACACATTAAGGACTGAGCCATTATCCACAAGGGTTCACTTTATCCCTTTTCTTTTGTATTGAGATATTATTATGAAAGCTTCATTTTATTTTTTTCACTTCTAGAGGAGGGAGCTCACTTTGGTGGAAAACAATGTCAGCATGTATTCCTTGAATCATGGATTCTATGTTGTTCAGTTGCACATTAGAAGGGATAGGAACTTGTTGTAAGGAACTTTGAATCATGTTATGGTAATGACGAGATGCTTGAATAAGGTCCCACAATGATATCTTAGTAGGAGTAATTTTTAGTTGTTCAACAAGATTTTACTCCTTTCCACTTTATGAAGGAAAATGAGGGGGACCTGGTAAGATAGGATTAGGAAATGGGAGGGGTGTTGGAGGTGTTTGTCTTGGTTGTGGATTTTTTCTAGTGTTATATGTATGAGAAATAGTATTATGACTCGACTGCTGCAAAACATTGTTCTTAGGTGGGTAAAGGATAATTTTAGGTTTTTTTTATTTTGTTGTTTGTGTGATGGTGGGTAAAGAATTAGAGGATTCTTCGGATGTACCACTGGGTATGTAGGAGTTCCAATAGTCAAGGGGGATCTAAAATCACCTTTTTACCATTACTTAAGGAAACCACATTACTATTGTTGTCATCTTCTTTCACCATGATATCCTCACTAGGAGGAGAGTTTTTAGGAGAACTACAAACCAAATGTTCTTGACATTCAAGGATTGGTTCTTCCAAAATGACTTCATCACAAGTAAGGGAATGAGATCTATGGTTGAATTGTCTTGCTCAATAACGGTTTCCTTAGGTGAAGAGGGACAACTAAGATTCTCATGACCTTCATCTATTGTATTTTCCATCATCAAAGTATCTTCTTTATAGCTATGAGAGATACTAGAAGAATAAAAAAAATGACTATCATGAGCATTTATGACTTCATTCCTTTGTTCCCTAATGCCTTCTAAAGTAGGGGAAGGATCATAAAGAGGGTTGTTATAGACCTTAAAGGTTTGTTTATCTAACACCAACATATCCTCATCATTATCACAAGAGGAGAAAATGTGGGGAGATGAATATGGGTAGGTTTCAATGGTCTCTTGTTGTGTTGTGTGATCTTCATGAGTACTTAATGCTTTTTCCTCTTGTTTAGTAATGTCTTACCCAAGAGGAGAGGTAAGAGAAGGGAAACAAATCAAGTTCTCAAAACTCTCATCAATTAGATCTTCTAATGCAACAATATCTTCTTCACAAGTAGGAGAGATATTAGGAGAAGAACAAATGTGACTGTGATGATTACCCAAGGTTTCTTTTACTAGAATAACCTCACTCTTAAAAGGGATATTAGGAGAGGGATCAATGATGAACAAGAAGAGAGGGGAAAGGACCTCATATTCATATGCACTTAACAAAACTTTCGTACAACACCGAATAAGATCTGAAACTAGAACATGAAGTATGATAACTATAGATTTTTGCAATGAAAACATGATGTAATGATTGTTCTATAAGCTTGAAATGCAACAATGATAGAGAAAAATGCAAAAGAGTAATGCAATTTTTTAGATTTTGAAGATGACAATTGACTGATTATGCTATGTAACAATGTGAAAATGCAAATTTAAAATTAAGCAATGCCTGAAATGGACCAAATTAAGCTAGATTTGATGAAATGCATGTAACAGAAACTCAGCCAATTGAAACAGATAGTTAATGGTAGAAAATAGAAGTGTAAAAACAAGGTTTTTAATGTTGTAAAAGGTTGTTTCATATCTGTTCTGGGACTGATTCGCCCAAGGTGGCGAATGAGTCCCAGTAGGGATTTTTTTTCAAAATTTCAGAAATTTTTAAGTGATTTTTTATGCTTTTTAGTTTGTATGATTTGTAACCTAAGTGCAAATGCAATTTTCAGATGATTTTCAATTATTTGAGATGTAAAAATACAACCTATATGCACTTTCACTAATGCAAAGTTTTAGAGACCCTAGATGCCAATTAATTAATACAAATTCAATGCAAGCTAGATCTAGGATGATGATGGACTCCAAATTAGAATTATGATGCTCTAAATGCAGGTTCACCAAAATGGAATTGTTGATAATGGGGGATAGGTTGATTAAGCATATCACACCCACTTTCAAAGATATTCCACTCAAGGATAACCCTACAGATCTTAATGCAAAAGAGAAAAAGATATTGCAATAGAGTTGTCCTAAGAGATGAATATGATCTAATGAGGGGTTCACCACCAAGTAAAAACTTGGAAAGACTAATGTAATGTAAGATGCAACACTAAACCCTAGTTTGATGTAATTAGCTACAAAATGACCTAGAAAAGTATGTAAAACAAAACAGAAAGTTGAAAAATAGAATGTGTGCACCTGGAAACTTGTAGAGACTTGAATGGAGACTAGAAATTCTGCAAATCCTAAAATTTTGGTCTATTGGAACTCATTCGCCAATCTGGGTGAATCCCAGATCTGGGTTTCTATGTAGCAACAAGTTTCAGACAAAAGGGTATCTGAATCTACAAAAAATTCTGAAAAACACCTATAGTGGGACTCATTTTCCACTTGTGGTGAATGAGTCTAGCTTATATTTTTGAGAACTTCAATATTTGATTTTGGTCTTCACTGTTTTCTCTTTTTGTTACTCTTTGTTTCTAGATTTGAAACCCTAATTTTTGGGATTGTAAGTGACTTTTTGTGAGGATTATGACCTTGCAAATGGGGAGACAACTTCAAAAAAATTCTCCAAGCTTGTAACCTAATCTTCAATGATCCTTCACGTCTTCAAAGCACCTAGATCTATAATTAAACAAAGAGAGAGAGAGAGAGAGAAAGTGTTGATTGTTAGGGAATAGGGGTTTTTCTTGATCAAAACCCTTGTAGGTAATTAAACCAAATGATGAGACAATGAAATGAAGGCATGAAACATGAATCATGGATAATAATACCTTGAATGATTCCTTGCAAATGATGTCTTGTAAATCTACGACTCAACATGAAATGGCCATGAAGGATGTAGATCTTGATCTTGATGACAGGTGTAGAACAATGCTTGATCTTGGATCTTCAATGCTATATCACAACACTAGCTCAATAACATGCTTGATGCTTGATATGCTTGACATGATGATGGATCCTGAATTGCTACAACAATTGATGAAGAATTCTACCCTTAAATACTCTTGAATGCTCTTGTAAACACTTGAATGCACTTGTGAACTCAACTTTTCTATGAGGATGCTCATTCAACTTTCTAGGTGTAAAATGGGTGAAAGAAACTTGTATTTATACTTAATTATGCAAGAATTTTTGAAATTACAACACTACAAGCCGACATCAAATCTAGGAGGATAAAATCCCACCAGAAATTTGAGTGAGTGAGAGAGACAAAGAGAGACCTGACAAAGGGAGAGGGGGTAGGAGGGAGAGACTTGAGAGAGAAAGAGGGAGGGAGAGGGGGAGAGAGTGG